>JBAMBR010005357.1:0-244669 GCA_037044475.1 Zaprionus obscuricornis | reverse complement strand
CTACTATATATATGTATGTATATATGTATGTACATATATATACATATGTATGTATGTGTATGCAGACTTGTTGCTATACAGCAACACTTGAAACTTTAATCAGCAGCCTTTTCGTATTTGATTGAATTTACAGTTTATTATTGAAAAGTAATAGTAGCATGCTGCAATTGTGGCCACGCATAAATATGTATATATATATACATATGTATGTATGTATTTACATGTAATTCTATATATAGTGTGGATATATTAGCAAGGCAGTATTGCCGTCTGCCTACCGCTACTGTTATTGTTATTGCCAACCCAACCCACCATCACCGCCACCACCACCACCCGTACCTTATACATAAATAATTGTTCGTTCGTCCGTTGGCGACGACGATGACTATGGAATTCGTAATTTTCACTTATAGGAAGCGTTGACGCGTTGTCGTCAGTGCGTGCGTTGCCGCCAACAGCTGTGTGCTGCACCTCCAACTCTTTCTTTTTCATTTGCTGCTTATATATTTTTTTTTTATTGTATTGAATTATTATTTTTTTTTTTTTGTTTTTTTGTCGTTTTAATATTAATTCGGGTTGCTTGTCGCGTCGTCTGTCAATCAATCAATCAATTAATCAAACAATCAATAAAAACACAACTAATTTACTTATACGAATAATAATCAAGTAATAATTAATGAAATAAATCAAAAACAAAAACAAAAATAAAAATTAAATACAAAATTTTAACTTGACAAAAAGAAAAAAAAAATACTAATACATACACACACACACACACACACATACACATACAGACACCACATACATGCATTGAAGCTGTAATTATGCTGGCGAAAATTTATCACGAACGCCAGATGGCGCAGTTATGCGGCCTTCACGCATTGAACAATTTATTTCAACAACCAAAAATGTTTACCAGAGAACAAATGGACGCATATTGCAGTGAATTAACACCCTGCAATTGGCTTAATCCCCATCGATCATGGCTTGGTTGGGGCAACTATGATGTTAATGTTATCATGTATGCCGTGCAACAAAGAAATTTTGAGGCAATTTGGTTTGATCGTCGCCGTGATCCAAGTTGTTTAAATTTCAATGAAATTTATGGTTTCATCTTAAATATTGTCTGCCCAATGACATTTGCATTCATACAATTCCCATTTGTGCGTACACGTCATTGGATTGCATTGCGTCGCATTGATAATATATATTATAATCTAGATTCAAAATTAACACATCCACGTAATTTGGGCAATGAATTGCAATTTATTGATTATTTACGGCAACAATTATTGCGTGATAATGATCATGAGCTATTTGTCATTGTCGAACAAAAGCAACAGGAAGAAGAGTTAGAGGATGTACAGCAAACAGCAGCAGCAGCAGCAGCAGAGCAGCAAGCAGTAGCAGCAGAAGAGCAACAAGCTGAGACGAGCAAAGCTGCTGCTGCTGTGCATGACAACGATGAGCAACAGCAGCAGCAGCAAGCAGTGCAACAGCAACTACTACAGCATCAAGCAGTGCAGTTACTGGCAGAGCAGCAGCAGCAGTCAAAGTTACTGGCAGAGCAGCAGCCACTAGAGCCAAAGCAGCAGCATCAGCGTCAACAGCAACAAATTTGGTTAAAGCCAGAATTTCGTTGTGTATAAATAAAAAAAAAAAAAAAAATTGAAATGAAAATCTCATATTGTATGCGCAAATAAAATTAAGTTTATTTAAAGAGCAAAATGTCAAAATAAGACTTATAATTATATTGAACTCATATATATATATATATATATATATATATATATATATATATATATATATATACATATATATATATATATATCGATATATGTGTAGGTGTGTGTAACACAATTAATTTGTGTAACGATGACGCGTCTATCGATATGCGTGCAGCTAATGATAGTTACGTTACCACATATCTATGTATGTATGTGTGTGTGTGTCAGTGTGTGAGTTTGAACACTCGATTAGCAATTAGCGATAAATGCTACAATTATTTAACAATTGTATTGACAAAGCAAAATGGAAGTTACAAATGTTTTATACATTTTGAACACTCTCAACATACACACAGACACAGACACATACACATACACATACATATATGTACATATGTATGTATGTATGTAATGTGTTTGTGTGTAGTTTGATATGCAAGTTTTGTGTTTAAATTACAAGCAATTTGCCGTATTATATATCCCGCCCGCTGTTATCAAAAGCTTGCACACCATATACACATATATATGTATGTGTGTGTGTGTGTGTGTGTGTGTGTGTGTGTTTGGCTTAATTTTGTTGTTATTTCGTCTCATTTTTTTTTTGTTTTTGGCGAATTAAAGAGCGAGACTCATTCGCTTGTTCATGATAATTCAACACGCAAGCCGATTGTGCGATAACAGCAGCTAAATAACAGCAACAACAACAACAACAACAACAACAGCAACAACAACAACAACAACAGCAATAGTAAGCAAGTGAGCCGAGCACAAGAGCATACATACATACATTAATTCTTATTATTCATTAAAAATTATGAGTCATCAGCTTGCAAGCATAAACCAACAGACACACACACAGCCAGAGCGTCAAGTCAACTCACATCAAGTAGTCAAAGTAATCAGAGTTCAGTATCAATATCAAAAAAAAAGCAGGAAAAAAACAAAAAGTTATTTTTTTTTATTTTTTTTTTATATATATAAATTTAATTTTGCAGTGTTGAGCGATAACAGGGGCCGGCAAGGCAAGTACATCATTCAAATCAAATTTCTACTGTTATCGATTGCTCTCTCTCTTTCTCTGTCTCTCTCTCGCTCTCTCTGTTCAAAGGCCGCAGTCAAAACAGCTGATTTCCAAAATAACAAAAACGAAACGAAAACCTCAACGAAAAAGAAGAAGTAGAAGAAGAGAACAAAAAAAAAATCTATGCTAATTGGACATTTAACTTATTGCACTCCATCATCACAAGGCAAATACATATATACACACACACACAGACAGATAGAGCTACATGCGCGTAGGTATGCATGTATGTATGTATGTTATATTGCTCTTGTTGAGTGCGTATGCATGTGATTGGCCTTCTATATGCGTAAAGCACGTGCACTTCTACAATCTTCTCTCTCGTCTCATTTATGTATGTATGTTGAGCAATAAATGGCCAAAAGACGGCAACGCTAGGCAACAGAGCGATAAACCAATGTACAGTAAAAAAAAATAATAATAAAACTAGTTTTGGATTTAGACTAACGACAATAAAAAAAAATAATAATAATACAATAAAAAAAAAGACAAATTATCTTCAACAACATAACGAATATTTTGATACACTTTTTTTTTTCTTTTTTTTTTTTGCACTAGAATTTTCAAAATTTTCAATTTCTATTGCAATCCTTTAATTTCATTAACATTTATTAGTTATTGTCTTAACTTAAATTGTGCAGTAAAAAAAAAAAAAAAAAAACCATATTATTCATATATGCTTGCTATATATAGCGCGCCCTGAATCTGCATTAAATTTAACTAGAAAATTGTTAGTCATTATTTGCTACAAGTATTTTTTTCTTCTTTTAACTATAATCGAAAAAAAAAATCCCAATTTTTCATACAAAAACTTTTAAATTTTTGTGTGATCGTTTCTTATGACAGCGATATATATACATATATGTATATTATTATATAGGTGCTTTAATTTTTTTTTTGAAATTTTAAAATCTTAGTCAACATTGAACTTTAATGTTGAAAATATATGTATATTATATAGAAGTTCGCTTCGGCATTGGGCAATGAGAATTAAAATACTAATAGACTTTTGAGTTGTAAGCAAATTTCATGACAAGTTTTTGCTTTTATGCTGTACAAGAATACATATATATATATATATATATATATATATATATTTGAGCTATTTTTGAGCTTTATAAGTTACTGGTAAAAAATAAATTAAATAAAAATATATAAATAAAATAAAAAAAATAAATAAATAAAAAAAAAACAAATACAAAATACACGTATGCTGTCTGTTGTGTGTGTGTGTGTGTGTGTGTGTCTATATTTGACTTTGTGTATTCTTGGAAATTGAAGCGACAAAAACAAAAAACAGAAAAATAAAGTCCACAAGGCAAAGACAATGCGCCAAATATCTAAGTATCTGTAGATATCTATGGAGAAACTGCATATAGCAGACAGACTACACAACAGCAGCAACAACAGTAGCAACAACAACAGCAACAACAATGACAATGACAATAACAACAGAAGCAGCCGCATCAGAGCAAAGATTGATGAGAGATCGCTGTTGTTACCGGCATGGCGACCCTGTGATTAGATTTACCTATAAAAAAAAAATACACTTGCAATTGTCGATGTATGTGTGTGTGTGTTTGTGTAGCAAGTGTATGTGTGTGTGTCTGTATTCTGCTACAGTTGTATATGGGCTACATTTTTTTTTTTTAAGTTAAATTTTCTTTTTTTTTTCTTTTTTTAAGAGCGAACTTAATTTTTTTTTTTTTTTTATATCGCTCGATTGTGCGCCGCATGCTATGAGGGTCGGCAGCACTGATACGTAATCATATAAAATATATATACTATATATATATATATATATATATATATATATATATATATATATATATATATATATATATATATGTATATATGCTGCTTATATTAGCTATAATTGTGATTAGGTTTTTGTTACATTCCAGTTTCATTTTCCGCAGTATTCGCTGATTTGTACCAAGAATGAAAGGAAGCCAACTACTAGCTGAATCACTTCTCCAATTGCTGCTAACTCAACTGACTCAGGCACTTGAAACATACACACACACACAAACACACACACACACTCACACATGCGTAACATAATCGTGATAACGCACTATCAAATTTATTTCATTTTTTTTTATTCGCTTTTTGTTTTCTACGTAAATCTTGCCTGCAAATCTTATCAGAGAGAACAGTTAACAGCTAACAGCAAGAGGCAAGGTGCGGCAGGGGGGGGGATCTATATGTATGTGTGTGTAGGCTAATACACTGGAATAAAGCTGTGGCACAGTTTTCGAGTTGTTGCTGTTGCTGCTATTGTGGCTTTTAGTCTTGATAGTTGTTGCTACTGCCTCTCTGCTGCAGTACTGCCTCTATCACAAATTAATATTTATACATTTTATATATATATATATATATATATATACTATATATTGTTGTTGACCCTGAGAAGCAATTCTCGTTTAAGAGCTCTAACTTTAAAAGCCAAAAAAGAAGAAAAAAAAAAAAACAAGCAATAAAAAATATCAAAATGCTCGACAGCCATGACAAATATTTAAAGTCTTAAGCGATGTTATAGTTCAATAGCAGCTGACAAACAAAATGCTAAGATATATATAGATCTATACATATATATAAATATATATATAAATTTTTTTTTTTTTAAAGCCATGTTTGTCGCCATTATAAAGTCCGCTAAAACTTGTTAATTACTGCAGGGCGCACAAGGCAACAAATTGCGACGGCAACGACAGCAGCAGGCGGCGGCGGCGGCGCCTGTGTTCAACACAAACGAAATGAAATACACTAAGAGGGTCAGCAGCGCCCACTGTACGTTAAGTTACTACGTGTATATGTATGTATGTGTATGTGTGTGTGTGTGTGTGTGTGTGTCTGTGTGTTTTAGTGTTTATTGATCTGCAAAAAAAAAAAAAAAAAAAAAAAAATTCACGTGAATATTTCAAATTATGTTAATTACATGCAAAATGCAGCACGCAACACACAGTGTGTGTGTGTGTGTGTGTGAGAGAAAGAGACATACACACACACACACACCTGCTCTGTGTCTGTGTTAACTGCTAAGCAAGTATTTGGCCAAGCGCTGTTTGGCCCAAAAAGCGGGCAAATACTTGCAGCACAAATGTTTTGCACTGTGTCACAAAAACAACTTTATTCACAGACACAATATTTTCATATTCATAGCAGCTGCAGATCATAAAAAAAAAAACAGAAAAAAAAATCTAAAGGTTAATAGTTGACCCTGGAAATGTCAGAAAAGTTAATTACAAACAAGAAACATTTTTGTGTAATAATGCTTGAACAAATTTTTTGTAACTTCAATTTCAATTTTTATTGGAAATCTGATCTTTGAACATTCCACAATAATAATAAAAAAAAATTAAATAAAACTAATAAAATAAAAATCAAATGAAATTGAGTTCAAAAGTTTGTATAAATTTGTGTTTCATCAAATAAAAAAAAAAAGAAGAAAAGAAAAGAAAAACAAAAATTCTTTCTATTTTTCTCAAGTGTTTTGCACCACAGTGCAGCACATGCAGCGAATGAGGCGACGCGACGCGACGCGACACGACCTGACGCTGTATTTTTCTGCTCTTCTATATTTTTTTCTGTTCTTTTATTATTGTTATGCTTGTATTTGTTTAGTGCATACAAATATAAACAAATAAAATGTTTTTTTTTTTTTATTTTTGTATTTCTTGTTTAAGTATTTGTTAAGTAAACAATTAGTAAGCATTGTACTAGATACAGTCATGGGAGGTGATCGTCGACGTCGTCATCGTCATCGTCATCGTTGTCGTTGTAGTCGTCGTCGTCGCTGTCGTTGACATAGTCAGCGTCAACGTCAGCGTCAGCGCCAGCGCTAATGTCGTTGCGCTTCTCAGTATTTGTATACATTATGGGAAATTAAAATTTGAGATTTTCTTATTGGAACGCGCGAACGACGTTAACGTTGACGTCGCTGCTGCTACTGGTGCTGCCGTTGCCGCTATTGATGTTTTTACGCTGCGCTCATTGTAGTTGTTATTGTGGATATTAAAGAAGTGGATGAAGGAAAACATAAAGTTGCAAAGTTAAGGCAAGGCAACAACGGCAAACAAACACAAACACACACATACATAGAGAGATAGAGAGAGAGAGAGAGAGTCATAAACATATACAATGTTGGGCGTTTCCACGTGAGGTTATGTTTGGCTTTGAAATGTGTGTCTGTGTGATGACGTCGACGTCAGCCTATTTACTGTACATTGCATAGAATGCATAACTGTATTTGTGTGTGTGTGTGTGTGTGTGTGTGTGTCTGCGCTTGTAGGTGTGCCTGCATATGCGTGTGCACAATGGCAAAGCTTGAAAGCGACTCGACGCGATGCGGTCAATGGGAACATTTTACAGTAAAGCAAATCAGACACAGCTATACACACACACACACATATATATATATATATATATATATATATATACATATACATGTGCAACAGAATGCTGCATAGTTTAATGAATTCCAGCAAAAAAAAAAGGGCGTATAGAAAATAAACGCATAGCTGTGATTAATAACTGTAAATTCATTTTTACACACACACATATATATATATATGTAAACATGGAAATACAAATAAATAGAATAACATAAATTTAGTGATGCAGCATAAGTTTTTTTTTTTTTTTTTTGTACACTTACCGTTCCAATGTGTAACGCACCAGCATAACAACTGCAGCCAATGGAATAGGCCAAACAAGATCCCGATAATCAGCATGCACAACATCTGGACGTGAGCCGGGCGCAATGTCCTCCCATGTTGTATTTGGTGGCAGCCAAATGCTCGTACTCCAGAATGTACTGCTGAATTTATTGATTATATCCATGTTTCGTCCGTATTATTAGATTTGTTTTGTTTTTTTTTTTTATGTTCTTTTATTCCTATAATTTTACTTTTTTTTACAATTTTTTTGTTGTTATTTTTATTATTTATTTATTTATTTTTTTTTGTTTTTTTTTTTTTTTTTTTTTTTTTTGCTGCTGCTGCGGCTGCTGCTGGATTTATACACTGGCTATTGGGCGACTTTGAAATAACACGAAAATGTTTCAATTATTATTATTATTTATTTAGTTATTTATTTGTTTTTTTTTTTTTTTGAAGAAATGTTGTTAAAGGGCAAAAGCCTGCTTTGGTTTTATTTTGTTCTGTTTCTGTTTTTAAATTTCAATATATAATAAATGTACTTAAATATATATTTATATTCATTTATTTCTTCATTTAGTTTTTGGTTTACTTTACTTCGAATTCAATGATGTTTTATTGACTGGGTCATTCTTATGTTATTTTTTACTATTCTTATTTTTTATTTAATTAATGTTTTTCATATTTTCATTTCATTTTCTCTTCAATTTCTATTGTTGGCGTCATTCAAACATATACATTTATAAATGTATATATATATATATATACATATATTTATATCTCTCTCACTCTCTATATATACATATGTGCAACATTCCTGTGTGTAGTAAAATAAAAAAAATAAATTTTTTTTTGGAGCAAACAACAAAAAATAATAAAAAAAAAAAAAAAACACGCGAGAACGCAACACACACACACACACGGGCAAACACAGAACAGACACACACACACACCTACGCAGAGTAAGAACTATACGCGCCGAAAATGACAAGCATTGAATGGGAATACCGTCAATTGAATTTTATTATTGCATTAACAGAGTTACTTAAGCAAAAGCAAAATTATTTTAATATACGCGAATTGTGTGTTTATAACAAAATATATATATATTTATTTATATATATAACTTCTATATATATATATATAAAAAAATAATACGAGCGCGCGAACACACGAACCGCTTCTTTAGTATTATCGGTCGAATATCGTGTGGCGGTTCGTTGCACCGACAGCATTGCTCACAGTGTTGGCAATGCTGTCAAGCGGGTAGCAACGAACCACCACACGATATTCGACCGATAATACTAAAGAAGCGGTTCGTGTGTTCGCGCGCTCGTATTATTTTTTTATATATATATATATAGAAGTTATATATATAAATAAATATATATATATTTTGTTATAAACACACAATTCGCGTATATTAAAATAATTTTGCTTTTGCTTAAGTAACTCTGTTAATGCAATAATAAAATTCAATTGACGGTATTCCCATTCAATGCTTGTCATTTTCGGCGCGTATAGTTCTTACTCTGCGTAGGTGTGTGTGTGTGTCTGTTCTGTGTTTGCCCGTGTGTGTGTGTGTGTTGCGTTCTCGCGTGTTTTTTTTTTTTTATTATTTTTTGTTGTTTGCTCCAAAAAAAATTTATTTTTTTTATTTTACTACACACAGGAATGTTGCACATATGTATATATAGAGAGTGAGAGAGATATAAATATATGTATATATATATATATATACATTTATAAATGTATATGTTTGAATGACGCCAACAATAGAAATTGAAGAGAAAATGAAATGAAAATATGAAAAACATTAATTAAATAAAAAATAAGAATAGTAAAAAATAACATAAGAATGACCCAGTCAATAAAACATCATTGAATTCGAAGTAAAGTAAACCAAAAACTAAATGAAGAAATAAATGAATATAAATATATATTTAAGTACATTTATTATATATTGAAATTTAAAAACAGAAACAGAACAAAATAAAACCAAAGCAGGCTTTTGCCCTTTAACAACATTTCTTCAAAAAAAAAAAAAAACAAATAAATAACTAAATAAATAATAATAATAATTGAAACATTTTCGTGTTATTTCAAAGTCGCCCAATAGCCAGTGTATAAATCCAGCAGCAGCCGCAGCAGCAGCAAAAAAAAAAAAAAAACAAAAAAAAACAAAAAAAAAATAAATAAATAAATAATAAAAATAACAACAAAAAAATTGTAAAAAAAAGTAAAATTATAGGAATAAAAGAACATAAAAAAAAAAAACAAAACAAATCTAATAATACGGACGAAACATGGATATAATCAATAAATTCAGCAGTACATTCTGGAGTACGAGCATTTGGCTGCCACCAAATACAACATGGGAGGACATTGCGCCCGGCTCACGTCCAGATGTTGTGCATGCTGATTATCGGGATCTTGTTTGGCCTATTCCATTGGCTGCAGTTGTTATGCTGGTGCGTTACACATTGGAACGGTAAGTGTACAAAAAAAAAAAAAAAAAACTTATGCTGCATAACATGCGCTAAATTTATGTTATTCTATTTATTTGTATTTCCATGTTTACATATATATATATATGTGTGTGTGTAAAAATGAATTTACAGTTATTAATCACAGCTATGCGTTTATTTTCTATACGCCCTTTTTTTTTTTTGCTGGAATTCATTAAACTTGTGCGGCATTTCTGTTGCACGTGTATATGTATATATATATATATATATATATATATATATATGTGTGTGTGTGTGTATAGCTGTGTCTGATTTGCTTTACTGTAAAATGTTCCCATTGACCGCATCGCGTCGAGTCGCTTTCAAGCTTTGCCATTGTGCACACGCATATGCAGGCACACCTACAAGCGCAGACACACACACACACACAAATACAGTTATGCATTCTATGCAATGTACAGTAAATAGGCTGACGCCGACGTCATCACACAGACACACATTTCAAAGCCAAACATAACCTCACGTGGAAACGCCCAACATTGTATATGTTTATGACTCTCTCTCTCTCTCTCTATCTCTCTATGTATGTGTGTGTTTGTGTTTGTTTGCCGTTGTTGCCTTGCCTTAACTTTGCAACTTTATGTTTTCCTTCATCCACTTCTTTAATATCCACAATAACAACTACAATGAGCGCAGCGTAAAAACATCAATAGCGGCAACGGCAGCACCAGTAGCAGCAGCGACGTCAACGTTAACGTCGTTCGCGCGTTCCAATAAGAAAATCTCAAATTTTAATTTCCCATAATGTATACAAATACTGAGAAGCGCAACGACATTAGCGCTGGCGCTGACGCTGACGTTGACGTTGACGCTGACTATGTCAACGACAGCGACGACGACGACTACAACGACAACGATGACGATGACGATGACGACGTCGACGATCACCTCCCATGACTGTATCTAGTACAATGCTTACTAATTGTTTACTTAACAAATACTTAAACAAGAAATACAAAAATAAAAAAAAGAAAACATTTTATTTGTTTATATTTGTATGCACTAAACAAATACAAGCATAACAATAATAAAAGAACAGAAAAAAATATAGAAGAGCAGAAAAATACAGCGTCAGGTCGTGTCGCGTCGCGTCGCGTCGCCTCATTCGCTGCATGTGCTGCACTGTGGTGCAAAACACTTGAGAAAAATAGAAAGAATTTTTGTTTTTCTTTTCTTTTCTTCTTTTTTTTTTTATTTGATGAAACACAAATTTATACAAACTTTTGAACTCAATTTCATTTGATTTTTATTTTATTAGTTTTATTTAATTTTTTTTTATTATTATTGTGGAATGTTCAAAGATCAGATTTCCAATAAAAATTGAAATTGAAGTTACAAAAAATTTGTTCAAGCATTATTACACAAAAATGTTTCTTGTTTGTAATTAACTTTTCTGACATTTCCAGGGTCAACTATTAACCTTTAGATTTTTTTTTCTGTTTTTTTTTTTTATGATCTGCAGCTGCTATGAATATGAAAATATTGTGTCTGTGAATAAAGTTGTTTTTGTGACACAGTGCAAAACATTTGTGCTGCAAGTATTTGCCCGCTTTTTGGGCCAAACAACGCTTGGCCAAATACTTGCTTAGCAGTTAACACAGACACAGAGCAGGTGTGTGTGTGTGTGTATGTCTCTTTCTCTCACACACACACACACACACACACACTGTGTGTTGCGTGCTGCATTTTGCATGTAATTAACATAATTTGAAATATTCACGTGAATTTTTTTTTTTTTTTTTTTTTTTTTTGCAGATCAATAAACACTAAAACACACAGACACACACACACACACACACACACACACACACACATACACATACATACATATACACGTAGTAACTTAACGTACAGTGGGCGCTGCTGACCCTCTTAGTGTATTTCATTTCGTATGTGTTGAACACAGGCGCCGCCGCCGCCGCCTGCTGCTGTCGTTGCCGTCGCAATTTGTTGCCTTGTGCGCCCTGCAGTAATTAACAAGTTTTAGCGGACTTTATAATGGCGACAAACATGGCTTTAAAAAAAAAAAAATTTATATATATATTTATATATATGTATAGATCTATATATATCTTAGCATTTTGTTTGTCAGCTGCTATTGAACTATAACATCGCTTAAGACTTTAAATATTTGTCATGGCTGTCGAGCATTTTGATATTTTTTATTGCTTGTTTTTTTTTTTTTCTTCTTTTTTGGCTTTTAAAGTTAGAGCTCTTAAACGAGAATTGCTTCTCAGGGTCAACAACAATATATAGTATATATATATATATATATATAAAATGTATAAATATTAATTTGTGATAGAGGCAGTACTGCAGCAGAGAGGCAGTAGCAACAACTATCAAGACTAAAAGCCACAATAGCAGCAACAGCAACAACTCGAAAACTGTGCCACAGCTTTATTACAGTGTATTAGCCTACACACACATACATATAGATCCCCCCCCCTGCCGCACCTTGCCTCTTGCTGTTAGCTGTTAACTGTTCTCTCTGATAAGATTTGCAGGCAAGATTTACGTAGAAAACAAAAAGCGAATAAAAAAAAATGAAATAAATTTGATAGTGCGTTATCACGATTATGTTACGCATGTGTGAGTGTGTGTGTGTGTTTGTGTGTGTGTGTATGTTTCAAGTGCCTGAGTCAGTTGAGTTAGCAGCAATTGGAGAAGTGATTCAGCTAGTAGTTGGCTTCCTTTCATTCTTGGTACAAATCAGCGAATACTGCGGAAAATGAAACTGGAATGTAACAAAAACCTAATCACAATTATAGCTAATATAAGCAGCATATATACATATATATATATATATATATATATATATATATATATATAGTATATATATTTTATATGATTACGTATCAGTGCTGCCGACCCTCATAGCATGCGGCGCACAATCGAGCGATATAAAAAAAAAAAAAAAATTAAGTTCGCTCTTAAAAAAAGAAAAAAAAAAGAAAATTTAACTTAAAAAAAAAAATGTAGCCCATATACAACTGTAGCAGAATACAGACACACACACATACACTTGCTACACAAACACACACACACATACATCGACAATTGCAAGTGTATTTTTTTTTTATAGGTAAATCTAATCACAGGGTCGCCATGCCGGTAACAACAGCGATCTCTCATCAATCTTTGCTCTGATGCGGCTGCTTCTGCTGCTTCTGTTGTTGTTGTCATTGTCATTGTTGTTGCTGTTGTTGTTGCTGCTGTTGTGTAGTCTGTCTGCTATATGCAGTTTCTCCATAGATATCTACAGATACTTAGATATTTCGCGCATTGTCTTTGCCTTGTGGACTTTATTTTTCTGTTTTTTGTTTTTGTCGCTTCAATTTCCAAGAATACACAAAGTCAAATATAGACACACACACACACACACACACACACACACAACAGACTGCATACGTGTATTTTGTATTTGTTTTTTTTTTATTTATTTATTTTTTTTATTTTATTTATATATTTTTATTTAATTTATTTTTTACCAGTAACTTATAAAGCTCAAAAATAGCTCAATATATATATATATATATATATATATATATATATATATGTATTCTTGTACAGCATAAAAGCAAAAACTTGTCATGAAATTTGCTTACAACTCAAAAGTCTATTAGTATTTTAATTCTCATTGCCCAATGCCGAAGCGAACTTCTATATAATATACATATATTTTCAACATTAAAGTTCAATGTTGACTAAGATTTTAAAATTTCAAAAAAAAAATTAAAGCACCTATATAATAATATACATATATGTATATATATCGCTGTCATAAGAAACGATCACACAAAAATTTAAAAGTTTTTGTATGAAAAATTGGGATTTTTTTTTTCGATTATAGTTAAAAGAAGAAAAAAATACTTGTAGCAAATAATGACTAACAATTTTCTAGTTAAATTTGATGCAGATTCAGGGCGCGCTATATATAGCAAGCATATATGAATAATATGGTTTTTTTTTTTTTTTTACTGCACAATTTAAGTTAAGACAATAACTAATAAATGTTAATGAAATTAAAGGATTGCAATAGAAATTGAAAATTTTGAAAATTCTAGTGCAAAAAAAGAAAAAAAAAAGTGTATCAAAATATTCGTTATGTTGTTGAAGATAATTTGTCTTTTTTTTTATTGTATTATTATTATTTTTTTTTATTGTCGTTAGTCTAAATCCAAAACTAGTTTTATTATTATTTTTTTTTACTGTACATTGGTTTATCGCTCTGTTGCCTAGCGTTGCCGTCTTTTGGCCATTTATTGCTCAACATACATACATAAATGAGACGAGAGAGAAGATTGTAGAAGTGCACGTGCTTTACGCATATAGAAGGCCAATCACATGCATACGCACTCAACAAGAGCAATATAACATACATATGTACATACATGCATACCTACGCGCATGTAGCTCTATCTGTGTGTGTGTGTGTGTATATATGTATTTGCCTTGTGATGATGGAGTGCAATAAGTTAAATGTCCAATTAGCATAGATTTTTTTTTTGTTCTCTTCTTCTACTTCTTCTTTTTCGTTGAGGTTTTCGTTTCGTTTTTGTTATTTTGGAAATCAGCTGTTTTGACTGCGGCCTTTGAACAGAGAGAGCGAGAGAGAGACAGAGAAAGAGAGAGAGCAATCGATAACAGTAGAAATTTGATTTGAATGATGTACTTGCCTTGCCGGCCCCTGTTATCGCTCAACACTGCAAAATTAAATTTATATATAAAAAAAAAAATAAAAAAAAATAACTTTTTGTTTTTTTCCTGCTTTTTTTTTGATATTGATACTGAACTCTGATTACTTTGACTACTTGATGTGAGTTGACTTGACGCTCTGGCTGTGTGTGTGTCTGTTGGTTTATGCTTGCAAGCTGATGACTCATAATTTTTAATGAATAATAAGAATTAATGTATGTATGTATGCTCTTGTGCTCGGCTCACTTGCTTACTATTGCTGTTGTTGTTGTTGTTGTTGCTGTTATTTAGCTGCTGTTATCGCACAATCGGCTTGCGTGTTGAATTATCATGAACAAGCGAATGAGTCTCGCTCTTTAATTCGCCAAAAACAAAAAAAAAATGAGACGAAATAACAACAAAATTAAGCCAAACACACACACACACACACACACACACACATACATATATATGTGTATATGGTGTGCAAGCTTTTGATAACAGCGGGCGGGATATATAATACGGCAAATTGCTTGTAATTTAAACACAAAACTTGCATATCAAACTACACACAAACACATTACATACATACATACATATGTACATATATGTATGTGTATGTGTATGTGTCTGTGTGTATGTTGAGAGTGTTCAAAATGTATAAAACATTTGTAACTTCCATTTTGCTTTGTCAATACAATTGTTAAATAATTGTAGCATTTATCGCTAATTGCTAATCGAGTGTTCAAACTCACACACTGACACACACACACATACATACATAGATATGTGGTAACGTAACTATCATTAGCTGCACGCATATCGATAGACGCGTCATCGTTACACAAATTAATTGTGTTACACACACCTACACATATATCGATATATATATATATATATATATATATATATATATATATATATATATATATATATATATATATATATGAGTTCAATATAATTATAAGTCTTATTTTGACATTTTGCTCTTTAAATAAACTTAATTTTATTTGCGCATACAATATGAGATTTTCATTTCAATTTTTTTTTTTTTTTTTATTTATACACAACGAAATTCTGGCTTTAACCAAATTTGTTGCTGTTGACGCTGATGCTGCTGCTTTGGCTCTAGTGGCTGCTGCTCTGCCAGTAACTTTGACTGCTGCTGCTGCTCTGCCAGTAACTGCACTGCTTGATGCTGTAGTAGTTGCTGTTGCACTGCTTGCTGCTGCTGCTGTTGCTCATCGTTGTCATGCACAGCAGCAGCAGCTTTGCTCGTCTCAGCTTGTTGCTCTTCTGCTGCTACTGCTTGCTGCTCTGCTGCTGCTGCTGCTGCTGTTTGCTGTACATCCTCTAACTCTTCTTCCTGTTGCTTTTGTTCGACAATGACAAATAGCTCATGATCATTATCACGCAATAATTGTTGCCGTAAATAATCAATAAATTGCAATTCATTGCCCAAATTACGTGGATGTGTTAATTTTGAATCTAGATTATAATATATATTATCAATGCGACGCAATGCAATCCAATGACGTGTACGCACAAATGGGAATTGTATGAATGCAAATGTCATTGGGCAGACAATATTTAAGATGAAACCATAAATTTCATTGAAATTTAAACAACTTGGATCACGGCGACGATCAAACCAAATTGCCTCAAAATTTCTTTGTTGCACGGCATACATGATAACATTAACATCATAGTTGCCCCAACCAAGCCATGATCGATGGGGATTAAGCCAATTGCAGGGTGTTAATTCACTGCAATATGCGTCCATTTGTTCTCTGGTAAACATTTTTGGTTGTTGAAATAAATTGTTCAATGCGTGAAGGCCGCATAACTGCGCCATCTGGCGTTCGTGATAAATTTTCGCCAGCATAATTACAGCTTCAATGCATGTATGTGGTGTCTGTATGTGTATGTGTGTGTGTATGTATTAGTATTTTTTTTTTCTTTTTGTCAAGTTAAAATTTTGTATTTAATTTTTATTTTTGTTTTTGTTTTTGATTTATTTCATTAATTATTACTTGATTATTATTCGTATAAGTAAATTAGTTGTGTTTTTATTGATTGTTTGATTAATTGATTGATTGATTGACAGACGACGCGACAAGCAACCCGAATTAATATTAAAACGACAAAAAAACAACAAAAAAAAAATAATTCAATACAATAAAAAAAAAAATATATAAGCAGCAAATGAAAAAGAAAGAGTTGGAGGTGCAGCACACAGCTGTTGGCGGCAAAGCACGCACTGACGACAACGCGTCAACGCTTCCTATAAGTGAAAATTACGAATTCCATAGTCATCGTCGTCGCCAACGGACGAACGAACAATTATTTATGTATAAGGTACGGGTGGTGGTGGTGGCGGTGATGGTGGGTTGGGTTGGCAATAACAATAACAGTAGCGGTAGGCAGACGGCAATACTGCCTTGCTAATATATCCACACTATATATAGAATTACATGTAAATACATACATACATATGTATATATATATACATATTTATGCGGGCCCAATTGCAGCATGCTACTATTACTTTTCAATAATAAACTGTAAATTCAATCAAATACGAAAAGGCTGCTGATTAAAGTTTCAAGTGTTGCTGTATAGCAACAAGTCTGCATACACATACATACATATGTATATATATGTACATACATATATACATACATATATATAGTAGATCAATTGAACACTGTTAACTGTAAACAGTGAGAACAATTGCTACTTCATTGTCTACTGTTAACAGACAAACTTAACGAAAAATTGCATTAGAGCAAATTTATTTGCATTTGCTGCAATGTTAAGTTTAACAGAAAAAGCAGACAGAAATGAACTGCTTTGTTTGCACTGCTTGCTTTATTTTGACAGTTTGTTGTGCTTTGCACTAATTGTGACTAGCTTAATATTATTTGTATACAATATATAATAGCTTATAACTATTAATTATAATATTAATATACATATATGGACAAATATGTTAATTTTATAGTGTAATAAAAATTCAACGCTGCTTTACATTGGTCGCACATCATCTTGCGCATAAAGTGTGCTTTGAACTTGAACTTGACTAAACATGACGACGACGATGAGAGAGGGTCACACGCTGTGTGTGCGTGTGTATGTGTTGTGTGTGTAAATCAAATAAAATTCAAAAAATTAATTGGTATAATTAATGAATGCTATGAAATTTTGATTATGTTGCCTATGCTCTTGCTGTCCTCTTTTTCTGCATTATCAATTACTTAATTATATTTTTGGGGTGCAACGTTGAATAATAATGATAATAATAAAAAAAAAAACAAATCAAAGTAATTTCAAATGCCAGACGCAACGTTATCGTTGTGCTTCTTTTTGGCTGCTGTAATACATTCAAGAAGAAGAAGAAGACGCAAAAGCAGAAGCAGCAGGCGCCAACTGTCTGTAGATATACAGAGAGACAAAGAGAGAGAGAGAGAGAGATTGAGATATAGAGATGAACAATAGTCGTCACATATGAGACGCGTTCATTTTCGATTTCATTCGCGAATTAACTTCCGAAATATTCCGTCGTCGTCGTCGTCGTATTCATCATCATCATCATCTCTACACATATATGTACACATACATATGTATACTCTACACATCTCTACACATCAATTGCTTATGCATGGGCCGCTTTACTCAAATGATTTTTGTCGTCGTCTCCTTGCTGCTGTTATTGCTTCTCTTCTTGTTGTTGTTTTTGTTATTGTTGCTGCCTTCCAGTGTTGCCATGCTTCACACGTTCATCATATGCAAAATAGTTTTTGGCTTGGAATTTCAATGTGGAAAAAACACAAAAATAAAATTTCCGCATTATCAATAGACAAGACGCGTACGTTGTGGGCCTATTTTAAGCTTCATTTGCAATTTTGGATAACATTTTTTTTTTTTCTCAACCTCAGAAATGTATTGTATAAAAAAATGCTCAATGCGTGCCAAAAAAATATATATATACATATGTATATATGTATATAAAAAAAATGGTATTTTTATGGCTTAATTATAATTGCGATATTACGTTTTTTTTTCTACGAACATTACGAGTCTTAATGTTAAACAACTTGTCCAAGTTTATTATATGATCCACAGAATTTATCTCCAATATGCTAACATTATGATTAATGGGAACTCAAGCTTTAAAGCTGCACTTGCAGTGCACACTGCTATACTATGTTTTATGGTTTCAGATTCAATTTCTGAACATATCATAGTAAACTTGATCTGCCTGCAATATAAACATTCTTTGAAGGATCTCGTAACTCTTATAGGCATTGAAATCGAGACACAGCCTACACTTGTCACAAAGATTTACCTGCAATTACAAATTCTTCATAATTCTTCATGGAACCTAGAACTCTTGAATTCCTTAAATCATAAGTAAACTCATACTCTATGGGTTCTACTGTGTATATAAAAAAAAGGAAAATTTACTTAAAGTACGGTTACCCAATATCAAATTATACTGCAAATCTGTTGAAAATGCTTCAACTATGAAACTTGTCGCCATTGACAACAATCAATTATAAATTTCATCAGAAATTTTATAATATTCTTTTCATTTTTTTTTTCTTATCAATCAAATAGTTTTTCTATAGCTTCCTTGCCTACCATAACTCTTGCAACATTTTATTATAGTGTGGATATCAATTTTGTAGGGTCTAGACTCTACAGAGGTTTTTAGGTTTCTACCTTAAAGAAATAAAAAAAAAAAAAAAAAACGATAACGTTTTATTATTTGATAAGTCAAATAAAAAAGAAAACGAAAGAAAAATTCAAACTCATTGATAAACTATTCGAATATTACTTGCACTTAAATCATTTGAACTATTTCGTAGACCTTATAAGCAAATTTCTAATTCCATTCTATTTATGGAGTATTTTTTCTTCTTCTTCTTTTTTTTTATTATGATATTTGCCGACACAATGTCAATGCAATAAATTTATCCAAAATATTTATTTTGGCATAACCGAAGATTATATATACGCTTGACAGTTGAATAAAAAGTCTGTCTTTTGGTGCGATCGTTCCTATGCCTAGCTATATAGTATATAGTGATATAGTAGCACAATTTGTAACAAAATTTAATTGAAACAAATAAGAAAGCTATAGTCAAGTACGCTCGACTATATAATACCCGGTGGCCAAAGATATATTATATATTAATGTTGCCGGGTGAGAGCCGCAAGCAAGCGTACGCTATAGAGACGCCTCTCAAAATTTTGATATTTGAAATCTGTATAACTTCCATGTTCATTATCCGATCTGTACCAAATTTTCACACAACATCCTGATAATGCTAATATATAGCTTGGCTGGGTGTGGATGTTGTGGTGTGTTCAAAATGGTTTTTATCGATTTGTGGAGGTGGTGCGGGGGGCGTGGCAAAAATCCAAAATAAAC
This sequence comes from Zaprionus obscuricornis, assembly GCA_037044475.1. Classification (NCBI taxonomy): domain Eukaryota; kingdom Metazoa; phylum Arthropoda; class Insecta; order Diptera; family Drosophilidae; genus Zaprionus; species Zaprionus obscuricornis. The sequence continues at coordinate 224,558 of JBAMBR010005357.1, read as the reverse complement.
TTAATCTGCCTGCAAACACTACAAGCGCTTTGCAAAAAAAATGAAGTCTCTAGCTCTTATAGTCTCCGAGATCTGTGTGTTCATACGAACGTACAGACGGACATGGTCCAATCGACTCAGCTATTGATCCTGTGTCAGAATATATATACTTTATGGGGTCGGCCACACCTCCTTATGGGTGTTACATACATTTGCTGCTGTCACAAAGTCAATATACTCTTGGTACCCAATGGGCACCGAGTATAAAAATACCAGAAAATTTCAAATAGAAAAACTTCATATAAAATCAATATTTTCTATTGTTCGTATCTATGGCAGCTATATGAGATATACTGCAGCGATCTTGCTCGTATCGACTTATAGACATAGAGAGTATGCATGTCTATAGCAGCTATATGGGGTATACTTATAGACATAGAGAGTATGAATGTTAAGTTACATTGAGATAATTGACAAGCTGAAAGATTTACTCTATCAAATTTGTTTATGCTGAACATGAATATACAGTAGAATCCGGTTATAGCGACTTTCAAGGGACCGACAATTTAACGTCGTTATACCCGAAAGACGCACTAACCGAAAAGAGTTTGTATGTATAAGTTTGTATGGGGACCAACCAAGCCATCGAGTTTTCGTCGTAATAACCGGTCGGACACTATAAGCGGAGTCGCTATAACCGGATTCTACTGTATATACTTTAGGGTTAATATTTAAACTTTAAGCTATTTCATAAGCAAATTTCTGTTTCTTTTACAATTTCCAATATATATTTTTCAGGATGTTTGTTTTATTGATGTTTCAATGTTTTTTGTTTTTTTTTTATTATTACAGCTTTTGGATATCACCTGTGGGCAAATCATTGGGTATACGCAGCTCTAGACCTAAGAAAGCGGCAAATGTTCCTAGTTTAGAGATGGCATATACCAAGTCATCCCGCCTAGATCATAAATCGGTAAGTACTTTTGAAAAAAATCAATAAAAAATAAAATGTTGTTAATTTATAACTTTGTTTTGTATAGCTAACGGCACTAGCGAAAAGTACGGATCTAAGTGAACGACAGATTGAACGTTGGTGGCGTTTACGTCGGGCACAGGATAAACCATCGACACTTGTTAAATTCTGTGAGAATACATGGCGATGCATCTATTATTTATATAGTTTCATTTTTGGTGTCATTGTACTTTGGGATAAGCCATGGTTTTGGGATGTTAAAAGCTGTTGGTATGGTTTCCCACATCAGGTATACTTTCTCTTTATATAGATATATATATATTTGTATATATAATAATAATATGAATTATATTTTATATTAGTCTGTTAGCAGTGATATTTGGTGGTATTATATGATATCAATGTCATTCTATTGGTCGCTAACTGCAACACAATTTTTCGATGTGAAACGTAAAGATTTTTGGCAAATGTTTATCCATCATATGGTTACATTATTATTAATGTCATTAAGTTGGGTTTGCAATTTACATCGTGTTGGCTCATTGGTTCTGGTCGTACATGATTGTGCCGATATATTCCTTGAGGCGGCTAAACTTACCAAATATGCCAATTATCAGAAAGTATGCGATGCTATTTTTGCCATTTTCACTGTCGTTTGGATTGTAACACGTCTTGGCTTTTATCCCCGTATTATCTATAGGTAAAGTACATAAAAAAAAATAAATTATATGCTATATAAAAATATATATAATCTTAACATGCATTTTATTACAGCTCATCTGTGGAAGCACCACAAATTTTACCCATGTTTCCAGCGTATTATATATTCAATTCGCTGCTGTTGATGCTGCTCGTCCTGCATGTCATTTGGACCTATATGATTCTCAAAATTGTTGTTGATTCTCTGCAAAAGGGATTGGTAAGTGTTTACACTGAGACAAACACACACACACACACAGAGAGACTTGACATGTTAAAGCAACAGAAAAAGAGATGCAGAAGGAAAGGGACAGCAATGAAGACTAGGATAATTTTTGATGAAGATTTGTAATTGAAGAGCAGAGCTTAACATCATTAGGGAAAGTAGAGAAAGGAAGGAGTAGAGAGGAGAGGAGAGCGAAAACAGAAAGAGGGACAAGGATGTAGATGTAGATGTGATGTAAGATATAAGATATAAGATTTAGGGATACAGAGAAGTAGAAATATAAAAATCTATAAATAATATGGAGGAGATATGTATAAATATAATGTAGAAGTCGAAACGATGTAGAAATATGAATATGATGTAGAGATATATGTACAGATGATGTTGAGATATAGAGATGATGTAAATATATATATATATATATATATATATATACAAATGATGTAGAGATATAAAGTTAATTTGTTAATTTGTAGAAGCTGTTGAGATATAGATATGTATAAATATTTTAGAGATATTGAGCTTGATATAAGAGAAATAGAGATAATGTAGAGCTATAGAGTTGATGTACAGATATAAAGATAATGATATAATAGAAGATGATGTAAAAATGTTTCATCAAATGTATTGAGATATAGATATGTATAAATGTTGTAGAGATATTGAGATGATGTACGAGAAGTAGAGATAATATATAGAAGATGATGTACAGATGATGTAGAAATAAATAGAAAATGTTTAGATATAGATACGTATATAGAAGATGATGTAAAGATAAAGATACAGATGTAGAGATATTGAAATGATGTAGGAGCAATAAAGATGATGGACATATATATATAAGTGATATAGGAGAAATGACAATATATAGACAATATTGAGAGTTATAGATATAGAAATATAAGTTGGTATAAATAAGGAGATAGATATACACACATATATTATATACTACTACTCTTCCTTTGTTTCTGCATATTGTCAAGTTCAAACAGTCAAAAATTAACAAAAAGTTAACTGCAATAGGAATAAACAAAAGAAGTAGAAGTGAGAGAGAAAGAGAGCGCGATAGTGAACTAAAATATCAATCCGTCTCTTTCAGCTTCAATATCAAATTTAGCACATAGACTTATATCGGAAAAAAAGAATGTACTAAAAATATGTTTTCTTTCACTTTTCGTACAGATGTCCGGCGATATACGCTCCAGTGATAGTGAGGATCTCACAGATAGCTCAGGCAATGTACGCGTTGCCAATGGTGGTGCGACGCGAAAGAGCAAAACGCCAATTAATTCCGCTGCTGCTGCTGCAGGTGCTGGTGCAACAACGTCGGCATCGACGTTAAATAGTGCCAAAAAAAGTAAAGGGACACCAACAACACCAGTAAAAAAATCAAAAAGATTGGACGCTGGTGCAACAACAGTTGATGATTAAGCATATAGAAAAACAATAATAACAATAACAACAGCAACGACAACAAGAACAACACCAACAATAAGAACAACAACTAGAAGAAGTAGAAAAAGAAGCAGAAGGAAGTTAACATAATCCTAATATATCGGTGATCGGGAAGGCAGACAGTGAAGAGAGCGAAAAAATCTAACATATTGAGAAGTCGAAAATGATGAGAGAGATAGATAGAGAGAGAGAGAGAGAGATATGATGATGTATGTTGTTGAAATAGAAGCACAAGATGTAGATGAAGACTGCAACAACAATATCAACAAGTAGAAGAACTACAAACCGAGACCAGTAAATGATGTTGATGTACGATAATGATAATGATGATGATGATGATGATGATGACAGGAGCAGTAGCATGTAAAAGAAGTAAAACAACAGAAGAACAGTAATAAAAGTTGTAGGTTGTAATGAAAGTCTTACTTCAAGTAACCAGCAACAAGAACAACAACAGCAGCAGCATCAACAACAGTAAAAAAAAAAACAACTAAAAAGAAAAAAAACAAAACAAAAAATCGTAAACCAAACCAGTTCAGAACGTTTTTTTTTTTATGTTTTATTATTATTATTATTATTTTTATATATTATAAAAAAAAATTTATTATTTTTTTTTTTTTAATGAATCAAAATTTGAAATAAATGCGAGCAAGTAAAATGCGCAATTTAAATTTGCACATCATTTATTTTTTCCAAAAAAACAAAAAAAAAAAGGAAAAAAAAATTCTTAATTTTTTTTCAGCTAAAAGAAAATTTTTAGGTTGAACTTAAATGCAAAGAATCGAATTAATTAAAAAGCGAAAGTGAAAAAAAAACACAAGGACACAATAAAAAGAGACAGAAAAAATAAAATAAAATAAAAAAGAAATTATAAAGCTACAAAAAAAAAAAACTCACGCAATTCCAATATTTAAATTCGCTTCAAATACAACAACAAAAAGAAAAGTTTTAACAAAAATTATAATAAAATAAACCAAAAAAAAAAAGAAGAAAAATAGAAAAAAAAAAAAAACATTGAAATGCTATTGTAAATAATTTAACTGTACGTTTTTTGTCTTCAAAAAGAATTAATAAATAAATATTATAAATGTGTATGTATGCCAAAAAAAAAAATAGATTTTTTAATTATTAATTTCTGGAAATTTACTGTCAGCATTTGATGCTGCACTTGAAGAGAATTTAGCAGTTGAACTTGATTTTCATGGGCAAAAAAGATTAAAGTTGCATATACTATATTGATATAGTAAGTTATAGACAGTATAAACCTCGAAACTTAGATAAATATTCCTGAATGACATCAACAGCTAAACATGCCATAAGCCATAAGAAACAGCTGATCGAAAATAAAGATTTAAAATTTACAGAATTAAGATTGAGCAACGACTGACAGATGTCTGTGGAAATTGCTGCAAGACTATACAAGATATCAGAAAACTATATTATATAGCCAATGTTCCTACATTATCGGTAAAAAATTCATATTTTTTTTTCCATTACATTTTAGTGTCTGCATTAAGAGTCTGACATCATCGGCAGCATTAAGATTTATCTATGTCTGACAAATTTGATACAGATCAGAAAACTATATTATTGGAACCACTATAGGTACGTTTAACTAAAGTTAAAGCAGTCTGTTTATAGTTGTGATATATATATTTATATATACTATAAATATATATAAAAACTTTTCTCTACTTAAATATATATTTGTATATAGAGTCTTATGTATATATACATATATATATACAGTATATATATATACATATACATATAGATATATGTACTTACTAGACTAGAGCTAAAGTCTAAATTATAAATTGTATAATTTAGCTAAATCTTAGCATTAGCTTAAAATCGTCCTATATAAAAAAAAAAATATATACATACAAAAAATAATTTTCATAAATTTGTGTTGTTTTTTTTATTTTGTTCAGTAGTCGTCGCGTAATTTTTATGTTTGCTTTCATTTAATTGTTGTTTTTTTTTTGTTGGTTGGTCCGTCAACTTTTTTGGTTTGTTGTTTGATTTGTTTTTGTTGTTGTTGTTACTATTGTTATTATTATTATTATTGTTGTTGCAGTCAGTACTGATAGCCATCGGGCTGATAAGGACGTGAGAAGGGTGCCGGTGGGAATGGCACTGGTGGTGGACGCCAATTGGTTGGCGGTGGACGTGGCGGCGGCGCTGGCATACCAGGTGGAGCCCATGTTGGTGGCTGTAGCATACGAGGCGGCGGCGGAATACCCATTGCTGGCGGCAGTGGTGGTTGACCAGCGCCCATTGGTGGCAATGGTGGCGGTGGTATTGATGATGGGAACGGTGCTGGTTGTGGCACTGGTGGCGGTGGTGCTATCATATTCATATTTGGTGGCTGTGGCACTGGCAATACAGGCGGCGGTGGTGCCATCATTGGTGGTGGCATCATTTGTCCCGGCATTGCCGACATCATATTTTGTACCGGTGCATCGGCGAACAGTTGATGTGGACGATCAGCATGCGCTGATGGATTTTGTGCGGCAAGTAAACGTTCAGCTGCCGAACCGTGACGTTCACCCTTATGATCCTTTTTAAAGGCATATGACACAGAAATTGGTCGATTACATAAATATTGGCCATTCATGGCATCCATGGCAGCATCACTAGCCTCAAAGCTGGCAAAATTAATAAATGCAAAACCTTTCGATTTACCAGTTTCAGTATCGCGCATTATCTTTGGTGTCTGTAGAATAACACCAAATGCCGAGAATGTATCATAAAGTAATTTCTCATCAACTTCAACATCTAAATTGCCAATAAAAATATTGGCGCCAACATCAAGATTCTTTTGATGTGCCGATGCTTTATTGACGCGTATTGGTTTGCCATATAGCTTAATCATGTTCATGATTTTAATAGCATAGTCGGCATCTTCCTCGCTAAGGAATTCAACGAAACCATAACCTTGATGCATCTGTGTGACGCGATCCTTTGGCATGTGCACATTAACTAAACAAACAATATTGGAAATGATTAAAATCTAAAACAATTCACATTTCTAACCTCAATAATTATATTAGAAACTAAAATACATACCAACTGGCCCGGCCTGTACGAATAGTTCCCATAGCAAAGTTTCAGAAACTTTGTCATCTAAGCCACCGGCATAAATTGTGGCATCTATTTCAAATAGTATATGTGCGTGTGAATCTTTTGCAATTGATTTATATATAAATACTTACCTTGATTACGTTCAGCAATTGGACCAGCGGCCATTTTGCTAGTCGAGAATATTCGCCACAAAAAAAAGGAGCAAAAATCACAATTCAAGTTAATGAAATGAAATTCGCAAGAAAGTGAAGTTAAAAATCATACGGCGTCCAGTGTTGTTAGCGGATAAGTGTTGCAAAATATATGCATAATTTTGTTGATGCCTATCGATATATACTAAGAGCACGAATTATTTTTGGCGATATTTTTTGAATTAACAACATTTAGATATATATTATAAGCAATAAAAAAAAAACAATATTTTGCAAGCAATTGGTTTATTTTTTTAAAAGTTATATTTTTTTGTTTTTTTTGTTGAATGCATATATCGTGAACGATTGCTGATTGCTTGCAGTTTTTTGTTTATCGAATAACATAAGTGCTTAGAATTTATCAACATTTACATTGTGTATTATCGATTAGTGCAGAACTGTGCTAACCCGTTCGATAGAAAGTTTTTATCATTTCTATTATATTTTTTTCTGGCTAACGTTGTTATACACTAAAAACTTGTCGATAGCACTAGTCGATAGCGTCCATCACTATTTGGCCTACATTTTTATGTAATGTCACTTCACTTTGTTGTCGTTTTACAAAGAAAAAAAATCGTGCTAGTAACCAAACCAAAGAATCAAGAATATTACTTTGTGCGCTGTGATGTGATATCCAATTATAATTAAATAATGAATTGTCATCAAATATTGAGCGGTGCCTGCAATGCAGGTGACCGGTGCTTCGCAATTGGCTCCGTCGAGGGGATTCCATTTACAGTAAGAACAAAAACTAGCGAACTAGAGAATACTACGACAATTACGATTAAACTCCTCTCTCTCTCTCTGTCTCCCTCTCTTAATGTCTATCTCTCTTTCTATATAGTCCATATAGCCATTTAGCTATATAGCCATAGTCAACTATTTTATTATTATTTTTTTTTTTTCGTTTTTATCACGCATCCATCATATTGTACAACCTAAACATACTCATACATATATGTATGTATGTACATTCACACACACACACACACACACACAAAATACATACGTACACATATTCTCGTACAAGCGACTTGCATGACACTCATATGTACTATATATTGCATATGTACTATATTATATACACATCTACGTATATATATTATATGTATATATATATATAATGTAGAGGTACTTGAAGTACTTAAGGGTATAATAATAATTATTGCTATATTTTTGCATATATGTTATGTGTACTCGTTTTCTAACACGATTGTCGTATTTTTTCGCCAATTCCAATTAGAATAAGCAATTCCGATCAGAGAGTGGCACGAGTCAATAGAAATATAAGGAGAAGGGGTTTCATGTTTTTATTTACATATTCCTCATATTCATTTATGTTTATATGAATATGTAGTACATACGTATGTGTTTGTATATATGTATATGTATGTGTATGTGTATGTGTAAAATTTAATGTACGTATATGTATAAATAAATGTGATGCTTGGCCTGTCACTGCCTGTCGCCGTCTATACGCCAGTCTGTCTGTCTCTATGTCTGTTTGTCGCTCTATGGTCAATTAAATCAAAAGCAAAAGGCAAATGATGAGTTTGAGAATTTTTTGTGTAAATTCGATAACAACAACAACAACAACAATGAGAACAAGACAAGTACAACAATAATAATAATAATAACAACAACAAGAACGAAAACGACAATGACAGCGACAGGCAAGTTAACTGCTGTTAACTGATTGCTCGCTTCGTTGCCTCTATGCGCGAAATAACCTTAGAATGTGGCATTTTTTGTGGTTTTCTTTAAAGCAAATAAATTTTCATTTATTTAGTGTTTTTACTGTTGTTTGTTGTTTTTTGTTATTTTTCGCTGTTTCTTGATCTTAATTTTCAATTTTCAATTTAAATTCAATTTGTATTAACATGTTTTTGTCGGCTATTAATTACATTTAAAGGTCAAGTGCCGGACTTGCTGGCTGGCTGACTGACTGGCTGGCTGGCTGGTTAGCTGGTTGGCTGGCTCGCTCTCTGCTTGGTTGTAGTAAACAAACCTCTCACGTTGCCTTTACGCACTTACCAATACATGTAGTGCAACATATATACATATACACATGCAAACGACACACATACATACATATGTACAATATTCGATTGGTCAAATGGCCTTTGATGCCCTAAATTCGATAAATATACAGACGTGTACATATAAATATATACACGTTCGTTTATGTACATATATGTACATTTGTATGTAAATTATTTATTGCCTGCAATTTTTTTTTTGTGTGATTTTGTTGATTCCCTGCAGCCGCCTGCCTGCATCAAATCCTAACCAGCGGCAGACAGACAGAGACAAATTTTTGCCAAAAGACGAACAAGCGTCAATAACAAATAAATTATACACGGGCCATAAAATACTGAAAAATTGTCGTGAGCACGCATTTATAATGTGAACAAATGTGTGCAAAATTTAGACTGTTGGAGTCGGTTTTTATATTTTATGATCTTATAACGCTATATGTATCCATGTACATATACATACATATGTACATGTGTATGTACATATGTACATACATATATCAATTATTAATTACTATCGTTGCCAAACGGAACGTTCTCGTTACTGTCTCCAACCGACACCACCCAGCCAACCAACCAACCATACATACAACCATACCACCCACCCACCCAAACACCCATCGCGCCACCCACACAGCAACCTTATACACTGCTTTTGCTTGCGTTTATATTTGTTTACCGCTACCGCCTGGGGTCTGTTTTCATCTCTATATGTGCTCACGTGTATATGACTGTCTCACTCACTCACTTATTCTCTCTCTCTGTCTATCTGTGTACATATGTAATTTACCAAAGTCACAAGCATAATTAACTGTTCACATTCTAATAAGCTAAAGAATAATATATAGTAAGTGTTTTTACCTTCTTCCTCTTCCTCTTCTTCTTTTTACTCTTCTTATTTTGCCATGCCAAGCACCTCAAAATGTTGGCGAAAAAAAAAATAATAATATTTTTTTCATTTAAAAAGTCAAACAGCTGCCTTACGTATGTGTACATACATATGTGTGTATATGTGTGCGTGTGTGTGTGTGTCAGTGTGTACATATCTGCATTATATTCTGTAATGAGCTGCGAGTCGCTGTTGACATTGCCACCCATTAATTTAACTAAATGCCATCATTTCAATTGTTGTATTAGCCGAGTCTCATTCTGCTTTTGCCCCTGCCCCTGCTCTCTGCCCCTGCCATCTGCAGCTGTTGTCGCTGCCACTGATGTCGCTGCCTTTGCTCTCGTTTATATTTGCATATAATATTTATAAACACGTTGCGAGCGAAATAACTAAGTGTGCGTCGCATGGTGTATGCGTGTGTGCGTGTGTGGCAACCGCAAACAGCATCAGCAACAGCAGCAGCCACAACACAACAATAGCAACAACAATAAGAAAGTGGCATACTAGGCGTAGTTGAACTTGAAAATTGAGACAAAAACACACACAGACAGACAGACACATATGCATTACATATATGTATGTACATACGTACAGCGTGTACAAGATTTGTATGTGCGTAGTAAGTGGCGCCATCTGTCCCTGACGTTGAGTGTCAACCATTTGAGTGTCATAGCGTTCAGCCTTGTCACAATGTGCAAGAAATGTCCGCAGTCATATCAAAAATCAAACCTTTTATAATCTTGCCTCTATGTCCGTCCATTCGCCCAGTCATCCATCCGTTCAGTCATCCATCCATTCATCCATCCATCCATCAATTTGATATATGTATACACTTGAGATAATAAACATACATACATATATACAGACATATGTATGTCTATATGTACATACACACACACACACACACATATGTTATGTACATATCTGAGACATGAGACCTGGAAAAAACTGAAAGCAAATAATAATACGTGCAATTTACTTTTACTCAGCAAAGCAATAACTAAACTTAAATTCAAAACCAGAAGAAATAAAATCCCATGTGTATTGTTGACTAACTAAATTCCCTAGATGATGACATAAACAATTCCAATTTATTTATTGTATAAACAATTTATTATTTATATTAATTTTAATACTTGGAAACAAAAAAAAATCATATAGAAATATATATTTTTTATTTGTTTATTTATTACAAACAATTACTAAGCTTTTTTTTTTAGGCATAAATATTGAATTAAACAACTTTCATACTAAATTTTAAAGGGTATATAGAGATATGGAATAATAGCACAGCAATTAGCCAAGATTTGCGCAAATAAATATTTCGTTTATAATGCTAGGCAATAGCAAAGCATATGACAGAGAGAAAGAGAGATGGAGAGGGGAAAAGAGAGAGAAAGAGAGATAAGCTTAAACTGAATTGTGTTTCGTTGATAGGCTGTAAACAGCAAAGCGATACGATACGATACGGTCTGCGATACAATACGACGATACGGGCAATGATTATGATTACGTTATGGCATATGCAATACTCCGAGAAGTTCTGTTGTGTTTTTTTTTCTTTTTTTTTTTTTTTCTTTTCTTAAGCTAAACCTTTCCTGTCCGATCCAGTATCAATTCAAATTGAAATTGAACTAAATTAGATTTGGCACGCGTTGTGCTGCGTTATGCTGCTGCTGCTGCTTGCTTGCCGCCTAATTTGCAAACGCCAACGCCAACACAGATGTTATTTAATATTATATACATACATATATTATTTAGTTAGTTAGAATGCGGAATATATATATAAAAAAAAAAAAAAAAAAATAGCAAACATTATTTCGTATGATTCATAATCTCTAACTAAATTATCATTGCTTGGGGATTTGAGCACTATATATTGTAGACTGTATATATATATGGTACATACTATATACATACATACATATATTGCTATTGTAATATAATAAAACAATTGATTTTTCCCTTTGCAATTAGTAAGCACTTAATTTCAAGGTTTTTATACTCATTAATTTTTTTTTGTTTTTTTTTTGGGCTTATATCGGGTATATTAACAGTAGGAAATACTGCTACAGTGTTGTGCGAGATTCAAGTTTTGTCTGTCTATATAGATCAGCTGCAATTCAAAGACCACGCTGCCACGCCCGTTTAATGACACTTGATCAGATAGAAGCTTAAATTTAAAACTAGAAATCTGCCAATTAGACAAACTAGTAATATCGAAGATCTGTTCCAATTTAATATAGATTAAATGGCAAATATGAGGGGTATAATATTTTTTAAAGTTATGTCGATCACTGAATGTAACGGGTAACTTATAGTCGAGCCTACTCCTACACACTCTGTATCTTATTATTTCTGCAGAATTTATTTGTTTTTCTGTTTTGTTTAGCATTTGCTTAATATGGAAACTGAGAGAAATAACAATTAAAATGCTTAATTATTCAATTATTCAATATCTATATATATATATTTTTCTATATTTTCTCTATTCATTTCTATATGCATATATGTATATAAAAATTAATTAATAATAAAATTAATTGCAAAAATATTCTACGAACTTTATTTGGTTCTAATAAAAGTTGACGTTTTTTTTTTTTTTTTGACTCTTTAGGCATACGCTGCTGGTTGCAATGTGGTCATATTAGCGAGCACATTTGAACGTGTCCAGATAATACCGGGTGCCAATCATGGTTATGTTAAAATATCGGCATTGGATTGCAGTACCGATACGGGCAAAATTGCAGCTGCCTATGAGAATAAGATATGCATTTTTGAGCCAACACCGGTAATTGAATCCAGTAAACATAATACACATTTTCTGGACTACAGGTAAGATCAATGAATCATTCTATAACATTATTGATATATGATATGCTAATAAAATCTCATATTATATTTATTATAGATGGGTGCAGACAGGTTCGTTTACCAGTCACTCGAATGTAGTGACATTATCGTGGAATTTGGAAGGAACACGTCTATTAACAGGCGGCACCAATATACAGCTCTGGAAGAGCAAATCGCCAACACACCAACAGGAGGAGGAACATACAGGTAAGTCTGATTAATAGAGAGAAAAGATGACACAGAATAACTTTGATTTAACTTTGAATTGCAGGTGTCAAGTTCGAAATTGGCGAAAGCAAAGAGACAAAACAATCGAACAATAATCAAACGGATGATGTATCAACATGGGAGAATATCTGGTCATGTCAGACAGCAATACCCATATACCATATGGCATTTAGTCCCGATGGCACACTATTTGCCACATGCGGCCGCAATGATCGTCTAGTCAAGATCTGGTATGAGAATAAACAAGTATTATTCCCAGCCAAAACTGCTAGCAACAATAATAGCAATAATTTATCAAGTGGATCAGCTGCTTCTGCTGCAGCTGCTGGTCATCATGATGGAAGTGGTATTGCTGCTATGGCTGGTGATTTAAATTTCACCTATGTTTACATAGCACATCCACGCGCCGTTTCCAATATTGTTTGGCGCAAGACTAGCAAATATATGCCCAAAGGATCGGTGGCCAATATGTTGGTTACATCTTGTCTAGATAATATCTGTCGCATCTGGATTGAGACAGTCCTGCCCGACGATGGCATGGTCAATATGACACAATTTGATCCATTGGCCTCACAGAATCCCAAATTTCGTACACATCGTCATAAGCATCGATTCATGCAACGTTTGAAGCATATGAAAACTTGCTTCCATTTACGTCGACACATGAAGGCGGGCGCACATACGAATGCTGTGACAGGCGGCACTGGTAGCGGTTCAGCTGGTGGCAGTGTTGGTGGCGGTGTCCATGGTATGGGAATACATGGGAGTGCTGCTGGTGGTACTGGTGCTGCTGGCATGGGTTTAAGCAGTTCACCAGCCAGTTTTAGTAATTATCAAGGACCGATACCATCGTTACCATCCTCATGCAGTGTACATGATTTTCATTCATATGGCTTTCAAGGATCGGGTGTTACACCCGGCATGCATTTCCATTTGGCGGCATCAATAAATGCCGAAACGGATATACCATTGGTGCCATCGATGCAAACATCGGATCCGGCCAATCAAAACGTTTTCATATTGCATTGGCTTAACAATAAGGAGATGCATTTCACACTACAAGCGGAGGCCATACTTCAGGAGTTGACCAAGAAAGTCATTGATGAAGAGAATGGTAATCATACAGGTGCATCTGGATCAGCAGCTGGTACTGGACATACAGCTGGCGGTGGTGGTGTTGATATACCAGATGATGCCTTGCCACATAAGAAATTTATGCGTAATTCCAAATCTGTTTCCGTCGATGATAGCGGCGAAGAATATAGTAAATATTCACAGCATACGGCTGCAACTGGCGCTGGTCTCCATTTGAATTCAATGTCAAATACAACATCACAGAATTCATTGAATAATGATCAACATAATCCGATAACACAATTGGTCGATTCATTGGATAATAAAATTGAATGTTTATTACGTGATTGGCATCAAAGTCCTGATTTATTGTTTGCCATACATCCAGTGGATGGCAGCTATTTGATTTGGGTCATTGAATGGTTAGATGATTATTATCCAGGATCTTATCGACAGGCCCAAGTATCGTTCTCAACACGCATACCATCGGCATTTCCATTGGGTGATGCCATGTCAATGTCAACAACAGTTAGTCTTTTTAATACGGGATCACATCCATTGGCATTCCGTGATATTGCGAATAATGTGCGTAGCAAGGATGAGTTTCATAAGGGTGGCAGTGATCAAAATTCATTGCGTAGTGATCAAAATTCAGGACAACATGGTTATGATAAACATGACGAACAGGATGAAGAACAGCAACAGCATGATAATCATGATGATCATGACGATGATGATAATGATCAACAGCAACAAGATGATGCTGGCGGTGATCGTAGTGCTGCTGGCAGTGGATCACAAGATACTGCAGGTGGTGCCGCAGGTGCAGCCGGTGCAGCTGGTGCATTGCCAATGAATGCATCGCCATCAGTGTCAATGGTGACCAAACATTCGAATGGTACACTCAATCTTTGGCAATTGACATTCGCGTTTAAGACGAAATTTACGCAAGTATTAAGCATTGGTCATGTTAGCCGTGCATCGGGACATCGTTTTCGTGTCAATGATATTACATGTCATCCAGTCTTGCCATTGCTCGTGTCAACATCACATCATAATCTACCCGATTCCACGGAGGCCAAATCACCAATGTCACCATTTGAACAGCCTTTGGCTGGTGGCATTGGTTCTGCAACTGGATTTGGTAATGGTAGTACCGGTACTGGTTCTGGTGGAATTGGAATTGGAGCAGGTGGCGGTCTTGGTATTGGTTCTGCTGCTGGTTCATCAACCAATGGTGGCGATAAGGATGTCTTTACACCAACTGGCTTCTGCTCAGAGTTAATCCTTTGGCGTGTGGATTCTGTTGGTCCATTGTGTCATTCGGGTGGTGTCAGTGAATTGGCACGCATCAATTCACCAGAGATATCGGCGTTCAGTAATGTTGCCTGGATACCAACTTTATTGCCCAGCACCACATTGGGCAGTTATAGTAATTCACCCTCCGCCTGCTTTGTGGCTAGCGATGGTGAGAATTTACGTGTGTATCAGGCTGTAATTGATGCACGCACATTGCTAGCGGAAATCTCATGTTCCGAGAATTTAAATACATTGCACAAATCACATTCAATATCATCAATGATATCGAATGCCTCATCCACATTGAAAGCGCAACGTTCTGCATTGCATGATAAATTAAAAGTAGTCTCACAACAATCAACGGCACGTCCCGGTTGTATATTACAATTGGATGCAATATCGGATGCTAAACATGATTGGCAAAATACACAATTCCTACATGTCTTCCAGGCGCAACTAATTACAGGCGGGCAACGTAGCTATACGGCGGATATGCATGACTTGGAGGAACCAAAAATGACAGCACTACTTGAAACGGATATGGATGCAATTGTTGATCTACAGCGTAATGTTGATTTCGAGGAACCATTTTATATTGTTAACATTGAGAAGACCGTACGGGGCAGCACAATACATATGTGGCGCATTGTGATCAGTTCGAAGCAACAGAATTCATTTCTCTCCGAGACTGCAATGTATGTGCCAGATAGTAATTTAACACAGGAGGCCGATGATCAGGATCAACCGCGACGCATGTCACAGGGTGCTGAGACATTGACGGGTGCTGAACAATTTGGACCACAAGTGGAGGCGCCACATATTTCGATCACAACTAAGAAAGTATGCACCCAAGAGTTGCCATTGCCGGAAGGTGTTGATGTTATACATGCGTCTCCAGCTGCCGGTCATTTGTCCAGTTCAAGCATTTATCCAGCATGTTTTGCACCCTACATCATTGTTACGGCCTGCTCCGATTCAATATCACGCTTCTGGAAGTGTGAACCTGCCGGTAGTAGTGATGAATATTATTGGTCTGAATGGAAAATGTTTAGTCGCATTCAAGAGTCGGCCATAGAGATTCCAGGACAACCGTTGAACATTAGCGCTGCATATTCAGGACGCATTGCGTGTGCCTATAAGTATGGTAAAAGTTTTACACGTCCAAATCGTGGTGATCCTGATTCACGTTATGTTAATCTCTGTGTGGCAATCTATGAATGTGAAAGTTCCGGTGGCAGTGAATGGGTCCTGGAAGATACAATACATTTGAAGAATGTACATTTGCCACGTATTAATATTGGACATGGCATCGATTTAAGTTATCTACATGATAGTCGACTATTGGCCAAAAAACAACGTCTCAATCAAGTCCTACATACTTTCGCCCATGATCCAGAGAGTCGTTCCCCACGTAGCGGTGAAACAACACCAGAATTGGCCACAGGCAAACAACAATCGGCTGCTGTATCCGGTCTACTAACTGTTCCCAGTTTCAGTACATTACAATCGCTAAGGAAGAGCATCGCTGAAAACGGCAATACATGTCCCTTGACACAGAAGCATCTGGTACAATTGGATTGGGTATCCAAGGAGGATGGCTCACATATATTAACCGTTGCCGTTGGCAGTAAGATCCTGTTATATACGCCAGTGAGCTCAGATATTGCACAAGCGAATATTAAAGCAATGAAGGAATCACGTTCCGTGAATCGTCCAATTTTACGCAAGGCTAGCTCATTGGCACAACCAAATTTCGTTGATGAGATACGTTGGATGAAATTGCGACAGATTGATTTACAGACCGCTGATGGTTTGCCACCGCTGCCCATGCAAATCTCTTGGGTACGTGATGGTATACTGGTTGTGGCTATGGATTCCGAGATGCATGTATATTCCCAGTGGAAGCCACATTATGGTGCACATTTCATGTCATTGACTGGCGGTGTTGGTGGTGCCTCAAATGGTGGCATGGGTGACGATGTCCCCGATACACGTAATTTACGTGATGAAGATTTACGTTCATTGGCCAATGAATCAACACAATTGCGTCTGAAGAATGTCGCCTCGATGCCATTGATAAGTAAAGTGAGCACTGCAAATCTTCAGCTATTGTCGCATGATAAGAAACGTCGCTTGGCTGCCAATAGTAGCATGGCAAATATGAATGCTGCTGGTGGTCATCAACAGGATACGTCTGGATTTGGTGTCAATGATGTGCCACCTAATGATGATTATATGACAGATTTTGGTTTATTCCAAGCATCGCGTATTGCATGTCCTGTGCTGCCACAGTATCATCCCAAGCAATTGATGGAACTGTTAAATTGTGGCAAAATCCGTTGGGTTAAAGCAATCTTGGCCCATTTGGTGCGTTGTATGAGTGGCAGTGGCAGTGGCAGTGCTGCCAATGGTGGCATACCACTTGATGATGATGGCAGCACTGGTGGTGGTGGTGGTACTGGTGCCGGCGGTGGTGGTGGTGCCCGTCAACGCAGCTGGTCAAGATCACGCACATTGAGCATCAGTTATGCGGCAGATACAAGCAATATCCAAGCCGAACATCGTGGCAGCACAACTCAAATACCAGAAGAGCTAATGTTGGATTATGCTGAAATAAATTCAATTCCACCGTTGCCACTATGGGTGCTGCTCAATGCGGATCGTGAACAGTTGGGTGGCGGCGGTAAGACAACGGGTGCCGGTGAAGCTGATAAGGATTATGATGAACTCTTCGATATGCACAATTCCGATGATAATCTTGATGATTTGCTATCGGATGGCGAACAGAAACGTCAAGAGCGTCGTTTATCCTTGCCCGATAAGCAATCGATTTCACACTTTGGACCACGTCAAGGTCAATTGTTGTCACGTCTCTTAACCCATACACATTTGCCAGGACTCTCATCACTCGATCAGATGCATCTTTTGGCCTTGGCCGATACTGTGGCTACTTGTAATACTGATTTCTCGGATAAGTTTGCTGCCGATATGGGAAAGCAACAGTCAGGTTCAGGTGCCAGTGGTGGTATTGGTGGCTCTGGTATTACTGGCAAGGAACAGGCAACAGATTCATTGGACGATTGTGGTTTACGTTTTCTGTTGGCCATGAAACATTTCACATACTTGTTGCGTTGCCTGCCACTGCAACAGCGTGCACAATTCCAGCGTCAAGGTGTCGGCACAGCCAATATCGTTTGGGCCTATCACTCGGAAAGCGAAGAAGAATTGTTAAATCTAATACCAAGCTATACCAAGGGTGATCTTCGCTGGGCAACATTACGTGATCTAGGCGTTGGCTATTGGCTAAAGAATATAAATACATTGCGTCGCTGTGTAGAGAAATTGGCCAAGTGCGCCTATCAACTAAAACAGGATCCACTCGATGCAGCCATCTATTATTTGGCCATGAAAAAGAAATCTTTGGTCTGGGGTTTATTCCGTTCGAAGCGTGATGAAAAGATGACAACATTCTTTGGTAATAATTTCTCCGAGGATCGTTGGCGTAAGGCGGCATTGAAGAATGCATTTGTGTTGTTGGGCAAGCAACGTTTCGAGCATGCTGTTGCCTTCTTTTTGCTGGCCAATTCATTAAACGATGCCATCGAAGTGTGTATGAATAAACTGGAGGATTTCCAATTGGCGCTGATCATTGCACGTCTGTATGAAGGCGATGCTGAAGGATGTTATTATCATCGTTTATTGAATGAGCATATATTGGGCACAGATATGGATACAGGACGTTGTGATTTAACACGTGCACATCCCGATCCCTTCTTGCGTTCCATGACATATTGGAATTTGAAGAAATATCAAGATAGTTTAAATACATTGCTACTCAATGGTGTTGGCAATTTGCATAGCAGCTATCGTGAGGAGGATCTCTTGCGTCCCGAAATGCCGCATGCCACAAATCCAAATGTATTTAATTTCTATATTTATTTACGTACACATCCATTGCTCATCCGTCAGAATATTGCAATATCGGCACAGGAGAAACGCATTGCACATGTTGTATTATCCGGTTTTAGCTATGCGGGTGATTCACGTAATATGCATGCAAGTGCTGCAAGCGATAAACAATTGCAATTGGAGGATTCCATTACGGCCATTGAGCGTCAACTGTATTTCACAACAGCACATGGACATTTTAAATCTGGTTGTCCGGCTCTGGCATTGGAAGTACTCAATAAATTGCCAATGAAGATTAGTGATAGTGATGGTGCTGCTGCTTCGACTAGTTCCATGGCTGGCAGTCAAATGGGTAACGAACAACACCCAATGGCTGGTGGTAAGGAAGATCTCATTAGTTCGGGCATTATGGATCAATGGCAAACATCGTCACCATCGAATGCTGCCGATCTATTTGATTGGAGTGCACCCGTCGCATCAAGTTCATCAAATGAGGCCAAATTTGAGATCAAATGGGATGATGAGGATGATGATGATGATGAGATTGATATTGATGTTGATGGCGATGCAGAGGCTTTGGAGAATGATAATGATCCGACACCACAACCACAACCAGGCCTAATGCCCGGCTCCAAATCCTCACGTGGCGATAGTAAAATGGATATTATGGCACAACAATTGAAATTTGTTGCCTGCTTAAAGATACTCATGGAGGAGCTATCGACATTGGCAACTGGTTTCGAAGTGGATGGCGGACAGTTGCGTTATCAGCTCTATATGTGGTTGGAACGTGAGGTGGAGGCATTAAAGCAATTGTGTAATTATTGTAGTTCCGAGCAAACGACTGATGCCAATGATCCGGATGCAGTTGATGCCAAGGATAAGGATATGAATGCTAGCATTTATCCAAGCACAGATCGTCCCACATTGCATGAAATACTTATGCAAGATAAACAGGACTTTGAGGCGAAAGTAATGCGTGCCGCCAAACGTAAACGTTGGCTTAAAGGTAAGTCGAAAATGTTTTTGGAAAAATTTTCGGAGATTAATTCTATGTTCTATCTATCCTATGTTTTATGCAGCCAATGAAACACTTTTGCGTACATTGCTGAGCTATTGTTCATTGCATGGCGCCAGTGGCGGTGGTTTGGCATCTGTTCGCATGGAATTAGTATTATTACTGCAAGAACTGCAGCAGGAGAAGACACAACAGCAGCTGCTCAGCCCGTTACCGTTCCCGACAACATTGCCATTGTTAAGTGCCTGTGTCGCTGGCAATAAAACAGTTATCGCTGATCCCATCAAGTATTTGCAATCACAGACAGTTGATATGCTGCAGAGCATCATTAAATTGTTACCATTTCCGGGCATCGAGACGAGCGCTCTAAGCGAAATCTTTGTGTTACGCGATTTGGCTGTGGCATTATCATCATGTATTTATCAATCGCTATGCGATTCGGAAAGTTTTGTTGTTAACAATTCAACAGTGAATGGTTATCCCAGTCCAGGCATGGAGAATATTGCCAAAATAAATTCGTCCTTTGAGTGCAGCTATTTAGTTGGCAGTCGCAATGCTTTCAATCGTCGTCGCAAATATTCAACCGATGAACCAGCTGGCATCTGTACTACACCATCGAAATGGCCCGGTGTTACCAATTTACGTGCATTATTGGCACGTGAAAAGGATGAGGATGTGCCGAAATTAAATGTTCTATTACTGGAATCATTTGTATCCACATATATGGCATTGTTCATCTACTCGCTATCGACATGTGACAGTCGTTTACTTTATCGACTGAGCGGACAAAATTTCTCAAATGATACGTGGTCAACACTATTTGGTGGTGGCATGAAAAAGTTGCTCATCAAACCGGCAACACAGCCACATGCAGCACAAGCACAGGCACAAGCGGCATTGCAGGCAAGTGCCAGTGATGAGGGTGTCGATGAGAATAGTGTCTGGAATACGGTAACATCAATAACGAAGCAACGCATGAAATTGAATATGAAAATTTTGGGTAGCTTCAGTCAGAATAGCACGTCGAGCAATATGAAGGAGGATAAGCCAACCTATAGGGAACAATTTATGCCGCCAGAGACATCGATGCTTTCCTATTTTCTAGCCAAACCCAATAATACCGGTAAGTAATACTGAAATTTATATTTATTTTTTTTTTTATATTTATGAAATTTTGTTTATATGTTGCATTTTTTTCAGATTGCGATGATTACGATACAGATGATTCACATGAATCTGATGGCGAGGAGGAGGAGGAAGATGATGATGATGTGAATGTAAGTCGCACACAACTTAAGCCCAAAGACAATACTGAACATGCTAATCCCATGTCCTACTCCTGGAGCATCCTAAGATTGGCTCTCATCAAGAATAGTACACACAAGATACAAGAGTTTGTCAAAGTCGCTGGCATTGAGCTGCAAGGTAAATATCAACAACAATAAAAACTTCTATAATCTATAACTTTATTATTATATATATATATATATACTTGATCTATTTAGATCTGCCTGTGATTAGTCCATTGTCACATGAAGTGTTACGTACTTTAAATCGTTGGCAAGAATTTGCCATGAACGATCTAATAAGTCGTGGACCCCCATCACGGCATTATATACCCGGTTGTTACGCAGAGAGCGGTATCAATGGCCTTGCCATACATAAATATCGTTCACTATTAAATAAGGATAATACACCGTTTATATCTGGATCAGCAGCTGGTCCCATACGTCGCTTATGGAACTATTTGGTACGACAAGAGCCAACACAAGAAGTCTTCATTAAGAGTATCTTTGGCAAGAGCACAGAGTCAAGTACACGCAGCTCCTCGCATCATCATGGCAATAATCAGCATCAGCACGACAACGAGACCGATGAAGGTCGGTATTCATTTTTCTTACTTATTTGTTGCTGCAATTGAACTTCCTTCCTATTTACAACAACAACAACAAGCAATAATTACGTAGTACTTTTTTTTCGTTGTTGTTTTTATTATTTTTTTTCTTTCGATTTTATTTCATTTTTTTTTTTTTCTATTCAAGTTTTTGCACATATATTTTACTTATAAAAAAAAAAAAAAAAAACAAAAATTGCACCCATACTACTTGTTATTTGAGCTCTGTTAATTCATGGATGATTATTTATGTATGATAATTAGTATAACACGCTTTTGTTTTTGGACACACATCACATTTTTATTTTATCACATTAATTAACCTTCATTTAGTTCTATATATGTATATAAACATATATATATATATATATATATATATATAAACATATATATATATATATTTTTTTTTATTTTTGAAAAATAATTTAGTTAGATATTATTTTTATTTTTAGTTCTTTTTTTTTGGGTTTTTACATTGCTTGCACTTCATTCTTTTTATTTAACTATTAACGATAACTATTACACACACTACTTACTACTGCTACTACTACTACTACTACTACTACATATAATAACGATAATGATCAGTCCGGTTAATACAAGAACAACTGTGTTGGTTTACGGCAGCTGCAGCAGCAATTGAATTGAAATTTATTCTTATTATTTTTGTTTATCTAGCAACGGCAACTGCTTTATTTCTGATTGCTAAATTCTGATTAGAACACAACTGCTTAGCTTTGGCTGGCAGTGCTTTTGAGTGTTGTGTGTCACTTGTCAACAACAACAAAGAGCAATAACTGCTGTTAATTAGTTTTTTTTTGCACTGCTTAAAGCAGTTGAACTGCTTTATTGTCAAGTTAACTTATATGACAGACTGTATATTATTATATATAATTGTCACGACACTTTGCTGCCAATATATGTATTTTGACTGTTATGTCGATTAAATCCAGTTGAAAATTAATGTTGACTTTGTGAGTGAGTCAGCTGTCGTCTGGAAGCAGTGCAAGGCAGCTTAATGTAATGTAATGCAATGTGTCTGTTGTCTGTTCTGTTAAGTTAACAGTGTGAACAGGATTCGAATGCACTGCTTTGCAATGACTGTTAACAGTTAACAGTTATGTAAATATGTACTTAAAATGTATATAAAAAAATTACTTATTTTATTTTATTTTTTTTTTTTATTATTATTATTACAATTAATTAATGCATGGATTTGGGGATATTATTTCGATTTGTACTATTTTTATAATTTTTATTTTTATTATTATTTTTATCTTTACTTTTTCTGGTGTATATTCAATATAAGCAAGTGAAATTTTGTTATTTGGCATTTTGTAGAAGACAAAAACATAAAACAAAAATAAACAAAACATTTATACAACTTAAACACACTTACACTACAAATATAAATATATACAACAACTACAACAGCAACAACAACAACAACAACATTAACATAGCATAAAACAACATTAACATAGCATAACACACACACAAACAAACAAACAAAAACAATAAAACAAATTTTAAAGATTATATATACGAAAAAGTATTTGAGAATAAAGTATTCCAGTTAAAACTAATTTGAATGTATTTAATTATTATTAGCAGAGAGATTTGATGATGAGCTAAGAGTAAAAAAAAAAACACGCACAAACACAAAACACACAAAAAATAAAAAATAAATACATTTTTGTATATAAGCATTGAAATGTATTTTTCTCTTATCATGTGCATGAAAATGATGGAAAAATAAAACAAAAATATTGCTAATGCTTTCTCTCTCTTTGTCTCTCTCTCTCTCTCTGTCTCTTTTGTGCTCTATCTATTTCTCACTTTGTCTATTTCGTTTGCTCTGTTTATCAACATCTCTTTCTCTCTCTCTCTCTCTTTCTCTCTCTTTGTCTCTTTCTATTTGTATCTGTATCTTGGCGCTGTGCTATTTCAAACTTATTAATTGCAGGTCAATCGCATTCGACTAACGAAAATTCAGATCATATAAGGATAATACATAAGGATCATGAATCAATATTGACATTCTGCCTCAAAAATAATTGCTCATCGATGATCGCATTTGCGAATCCGCGTGAAATACAGGAATTCGATATATCCTTGCTGCTAGAATCGCCAAATTGGTATGAGGATGAATGCGATTATGATATGATGAATCTATCAAAGGATGCGGATACCAATAGTTCCGCTTTTCTTATTATCCAATCACAGGATCAGTGAGTACCATATCCTCTATATCTCTCGCTCTCATTCTTTACTCTAAGTTAAAGATGTTGCTAGATTATATTTTAATATTCGTTTCCATTCTTTATTCTTTTTTTTTTTTACCGTAGAGCACAATTTGGCACCACAAACACATACAGTGAAGCTAGCGTCAGCACACAAAGCGCTTCACAGTCGGGTCGTGGCACATCTATGGTAAGTTTTATGCATAAATTTTTACTATTTTTCTGAGCTAATGCTTTACTTTTGGTTTGCAGGTGCTACGCCACAAGGTTGATAATGTTAAGCGCATGAGCGCACATCCATTGATGCCACTGTATTTGACTGGCGGACAAGATGGTTCGGTGCAAATCTGGGAATGGGGTCATCAGCAGCCTGTTTGTTCTCCACGTACTTCTGGCACGTATGCCAAGGTGACACGTTGTCGCTTCTCGGAGCAGGGCAATAAATTTGGTGTTGGCGATGGTGACGGCAAGTTGAGTCTGTGGCAAGCGGGCATCGCATCACAAAATAATCGTCCATTCATTGTAAGTTTCCATAGACATTTATAAATTATAGAAGTAACATTATAAAAGCTAATTTTCTCTCTCTCTCTCTTACACAATATTTGTAGACCTATCAGTGCCACAATAAAGCGCTTTCCGATTTTGTATTCCTTGGCTCTTGCAGTCTTTTAGCAAGCGGTAAGTAGTCTCGTATAGCTGCTGCTTCCTTACATTAATGTTAAATTTATATTTATTTCTTAACTCAACTTGCAGCTGGCCAAAGTTCTGAGAATAAGAACATAAACATTTGGGACACACTATTGCCACATAAGAAATCCTGTGTGTCGGGTAAGTTTTCTTTCTGCTTTTACTTTAGGCTTTATTTTTATATATTTAATTAAAACTTATATCTGATACTTTAATAGCCTTCACCTGTCATGATCAGGGATCATCCTGCTTAGTATTTGCACCGCAACATCAAGTGCTCATCTCTTGCGGCAAACGTGGCGATGTTTGTGTCTTTGATGTGCGACAACGTACACTGCGTCATCGCTATCAGGTTTGTACTAGAACTTATTAGTTATTAACTATATAAATATATATACTAAATGATGTTACTCTGCACTGCTATAGGCTCACGATAGCACCATCAAATGCATTGCTTTGGATCCACATGAGGAATTCTTTGTTACCGGTTCCATTGAGGGCGACATTAAGGTAAATTAAATGATGTATAAAAATCTCAACTATATAGTAAAGTCTATATATATCATTCAATATTATTATAGATATGGGATATGAATCAATTTATGCTGATAAATACGTTCCCGCACGAGCATGCCAAAAATGGATTCTTTAAGCATACGGGACAAGGTGTTAGTCAAGTTTATGTTGATCCCTTTGGACGTTTGTTCTCTTGCGGTTCTGATGGTTGCATGAAAGTTCGATTACTGGTCGAAAAGGATAATATTGTGCACTCTGTATATTAAGACAGCAAATAAGACAGAGAGACAGTGCAAGAAAGAGAGAGAGAGCAAGCAAAGAAACATATAGCAAAAATTCATATACTACAACTATTGGAATAACAAAAATATTTATCTTTCCCGGCTTTTTTTTATTTGTTGTTGTCTGTTTAATATCAACGAAAAAAAAAGAAGGAAAGTGAAGAAAAATGAAAGCAAATTGAATTATCACCGTGTCCGTCAACGCGTCGTCTGTTAATAGTAGCGACTATATATATATATATATAGTATATATATATCTGTATGTGTGTAGATATACATGCATGTGTGTGAATGAGAGAGGTTGTGTGCGTGTGTCTGCCTGAGTATGTGTGTGTGTGTGCGTGTGTGTATGTGCGTGTGCTTGTATTTTATTGCTCTATATATATAGATTTTTTTTTTTTGTTTGTTAAACGTTGATTATTATATTTCTCTTTATTATATACATATATATATATATATATATGCGATATATATTTATATATTATTATTACTACTACTATAATATTATACAACTATTATTATTAATAATATTATATTTTGCGCTGTTTTGTCGCTTCGCGTCGCCTTTTCCAACAATAACAAACAACAAAGAAAAAATTTATTGCAAAACTAATTGACGAATTCACAAATTCGTGTTTATTCTATGAGTATTTCCTAAACAGACTCTATATATATATATATATATATATATATATATATATATATATATATACTCTATATATTATACTATACTATATATATATATATATTTACACAATATTACTTACATAAATATATATATATATATATATATCTATGTTGGTGCCTAGTTATAGCTATATGTATGTATGTATATATGACATACATATGTATAGCTATAGCTAGGCATATATACAATTTATATGCCTATATATACCGATATATATATATACATATATATATTTATTTGCTTTAAATCAATTAATTATATTATTACTATATATATATATATATATATATATATATATACAAGACATTCTGCAGTATGATAAATTATATATGCTTATGGGAATATACAATCTATATATGTATAACTATATATTTCACATATACATATATATATGTATATATGTATATGTGTATATGCGTGTGTGTATTGTCTTTGTCTTATATGTATGCATATATTTGTATATATACAGATCTATGCATACATATATAGATTTACTTACTTTGTGCAACACTTTTGTCTGTTAAATCAATCAATCAATCAAGATCTATGTATACCTAAATCAATTTACCTAAATAAATAAAGTGCAAAATTAAAAGCAACAAAAAAAATAAATAAATAAATAAATAAAAATATTTAAAAAAAAAAATGTTTAAAACAAAATAAACGAAAAGTATTAAAAAAAAAAAATGAAATGGTCTTATTATTTTAATGGTTAAGGTCTGGTGGTTTACTATATATTCTTGTTCAGCATGAGTATTACATTTTTTTCAGATTTTTTCATCTATCTGGTTGA
Organism: Zaprionus obscuricornis; assembly: GCA_037044475.1. NCBI lineage: Eukaryota > Metazoa > Arthropoda > Insecta > Diptera > Drosophilidae > Zaprionus > Zaprionus obscuricornis. The sequence goes on along the minus strand of JBAMBR010005357.1, from coordinate 197,540 downwards.
AACTGTTTGGACTAAGCTTCAATAATATCTAACATATTTCTACTGGCATTGATTCAAATCGTGCAACTATATCATATAGCTGCCATGGGAACGATGGATCGAGAGTTGAGTTTTAATATAAACAATTTCTTGTTTAAGCTTGAAAGTGCATAAAATTATTATGTTTAAGTATCTATAGGTAAGGCTCTACAATATTACATAGATATTCAGATTAGCTTTGTTTAGCTCATCATAACATCTTAGCTGCACAATAAATAAATCCCTGCTTACATATCTTTAGGTAAGTAACATTATATAAATATTCATAGTTTTTCCAGAGGAATTCCGGAATCTCGAGCGGAAAGCAAGAGCTTGATGAATGAAACATAGCTGTAGCTTTATACATTTACTGATCTTTGTTAAGTAAATCATAGCATCTAAGATTCCAGGATCTACGATTTATTGCGATGCAAGAGAATACTATGTATACCTAAATTTTTCTCTCTTCAGATTTGCATGACGAAAATGATTCCACATTCGTTACATTCACATCACTATCGGAGCTCTCCCCCTCCCCTCCTTTATGATGTAAGCCCTCTATTTTCTATATATGATATCATAGTCAAATATTTAATATTTCTCTACTGCGTTCCCTTCCCCTTTCTGTACACTTAGCACATAGAATGAAAGAAGAAGAAGCAGAAGATATGGCAAGCTGATCAATTATATATATTTATGCTTAGTCTTGAAAAGTATTTTACATGTTAGAATTAAAAAAAAAAAAAATGAAAATAGTCAAAAAAAAAAAAATAGAAAGAGTTAAAATAAAAACGAAATCAAAAATGTAAAAAAAATAAAAATATGAAGATTCGTTTTGTTTTGGTTTCGTTTTCCGGTTAATTCTCATTTCCGTTTGCCATTGAAAAGTGTTTTTTTTTTTTTGTATTTGTGTGTTGCTGCTGTTTTTTGTTTCTTTTCGATTTATTTGTTGTTGTTGTTGCTTTTAATTTTATATATATTTTTGTTTTTTTTTTATGTTTTTTTTTTGTTTTTATTTATTTATTTTTATTTTTTTTTTTTTGTTGTTAGACAATCAAACAAATTAGACGCTAAACCCATTTATGGGCCTTTAATAATAAAAACTAGCGAAAAAAAAAATATAGTTGCCAAAAGAGGAATTATTATATTATATAGTATATGTTGTTGTAGTTGTTGTTGTTGCTTTTGCTGTTGCTATTTTGCTGGCAGCGGCGGAAACTGTGGCAAACTGTGGCTGCGGCTGTGGCTGCTGCTGCGGTTGCTGCTGCGTGGGGCATCATTGTCGTCGTCGTTTTATTTATTTTTTTTTTGTTTTTTTTTTCATTGCTTTTTTTTTTTTTTACTTTTTTCCGTTCGAAATCAAATCAAGAGAGAGAAATATTTTTGTATATATTTTTTGTTTTTTGTTTTTGTTGACTTGGTAGAATCTCGCGTCTTCAGCTGCTGAACTTCTGAGCTGCTTAGCTGCCCGGAACATGTTGGAGGGGTAGCTCAGCTAGAGGCATTTGAAGATGACGAAAGGAAGTCGGGAGATGGGAGATGGGAACTAAAGGCATGGGAGTAATGGGCATTGGGGCATTTGGGCATTGGGGTTTGTGGGGAGGTAAGGAATCGCAATACGATTTATGACCTCGGCGGTTTAATTAGTTTACTTGTGGGCGGCGGCAGCTTGCAGAAGCCAGCTGCATCAAATACGGGCAAAAGTTCGCGCACACGCCCCGGTATTGAGCCGTCAAGCATGCTAGAAAGAGATAGATAGACAACATTATATGAGTAGGTGACAGAAAGAGAGAGAGAGAGAGATAAAGAGTTAACGATAGAGTTAAATAAAATACCGTCGCTTATAGTCAATTTTGGCGCCTTTTAGGGAAATGTTCGCCTCAGTGGGAAAGAATGTGGCATCATAGAAGTTGAGACCATTTTGCAACAAAATGTTATACTCATCCATGGATGCCAACGTGATGCGAATGACAGCTGGTGGCAGCTCACGTCGCTCTGGACGTTCCGATTTCTCAATGGCATCGGCCACAATGCCGCCAAGTACACTCTTGCTGCTAACGCTGCTGCTGCCTACAAATTGTTGCAAAAGTGATAAGTTAATGGAGAATTTTCCGGGAGTATAAATTTTTATAGCATATAATATATACTTCTTATGGCTGCACGACGTAGAGTCTGCATTTGCGATTGACTTGATGTCTGCTGCTGTTCACCCTCAACGCCCTTGTCGACGCCACCCATGCCAATGCCACTGACACCACCGGAACTGGAAACACCAAGACTTGGACTGGAATAGATATGCAATCGCACAACTTCCACAACCGAATCAAACTTGTACATCGCATGTCGTATATCTTCAACGGGCAAATCTTCGGGTACATCCAGAACGTAAAGCGTAAACGTTTTCCTCGGACGGCATGGTATGGCAATCTATTGAGATGGGGGGAAATGCCAAAAATCATAGATATACTCAGTTATTGGATTAGTAGTGTGATACGAAATAAAAAGAAAGAAAGAAAGAAAGAGATAGATAAATAGATAGAGAGAAAGAGAGAGAGAGAGAGCGAGAAAAAAGCAAGTATAATTAAATATTTTTTGATGATGTTCTTGATGAATTGATGTTATGGCTTGTGAGTTGATTTTTTGGGATAAGGGTTTCAATAATTGATGCACATCACTGGATCGATCACTGTGCCAGACAGTTATAGATATATATATACATATACATATATACTCACACTTCGCGAGAATGTTTGCTGTAAAAATGTTGAGATATATATTTCAGTTGATTTAAATTTGGTTTTTAATATGATTTTAGGTTTGGGACTTGTCAAATGAGCTGAGATATGACGTGTTAGTCAGACTACTAAAGATAGTATAGAGCACTAAATACATATACAATAATATTATTATTATTATTATTTTAATAGATTTTTAGATCTATTTAAAGGCTATAGTCAAAAATTTTTTTAGTTTATTCTTAAGACAACAATTTTTAAATTCCCAATTTCTTGTATTCCTTTTTTAAGTTTTTGCTCTTTACAATTTATTTTTTTAGTTTTGATAATTTATTTGTTCAACTTACTTTCCGATAGAAACGTGCACCGGTCACTTTATGGAATCCCTTCTTGAAGACCGCTTGATAATCATCTGGATGTGAAAATTTAAATAGAATTCCTGTAGCCGTTTTGGTCAAGCTGAAACATCCTTTGAAACTCATTTTTTCACAAATTAGAGCAGCACGTTCCATGGATAGTTCATAGGAAGGTGTCAGTAGAAATGCGCCTGTAAGTTTTGATGAAGTTTTAAGTATTAGTTAGTTATGATATATGCATGATATCAAAAGATTATTAGACTATAATACATGGACAAGTATTACTTCAACTACAGTTTAAGTTAATTCAACTCGAAAGTTTTTTTTTATAGCATATTGGAAAACTTTAGAAAAGTCTATTATTACAAGTGTTAGCTATCTAAAAATTTCAAAAATTTTAAAATGAATATTAAATCATGCCATAAGTAAAGTTTTAGTTGCAGCTACACGACTGCTTGATACCCTATAAACTGTTAATGTTAAGGAACACAGGTTTTTTTTACAATTCCTTGCTGTACAGTTCATATGCAACATTATGCAAAAGTTCCATAGCTCTATGAAATGCTGAGTTTATATAGACTAGAGAAGGATAATATATATATATATCTTCTTGTTTTTTTTTTTTTGCGAGTCTTTACTCAGTTTTACACTTTTGCACTTAACAATAAAAAAAAAATAATAAAATTGTTTTGATTTTTGTTGTTGTTTTTTTTTTGCACCTTTGGTCAAAAAATTATCTGGCGATGAGACTTCAGAATCCGAATCATCTTCCCGCTTATCGGCCCACTTTGGCTCCGATGATAACTTATGAGCGGCCATTTTCGTAACGATGCCCGTAGGACGCGTAGGCCTTGGAGGGAATTCATTCTTTTCACACTCCAAATCTGATGCGTTGCCGATATAAGACATATTTTGCAATATATATTTATATGGACGTTATATACGATATATTATATGCAACGATTGCAGCGCAAAACAAAAAAAAAAAAAAGTAAAATTTATAGAGAGACTGATAAATTTTTCTTGAGTTAAAGAGTGCACGGAAATTTGGAAGCAACTGAAACATTGAAGCGGTTTTCCCATCGCTTTTATATGCTTGGCTGAGTCGAGCTTTTGCTATATGGAATGGGGAAGGGCGTAAGAGGCGTTGCTTAGTCTTCACTCAGATCAGCATTGCGAACGCAGCAGAACGAAATGAAAGTCAATCACAAATACAAATACAAAGAAAATACATATATGTATGTATATATATATGTATATGTCTGTACAATCTTGGTGCGGCAAAATGTCGGCTCGACATTTTGCTCAAATTGGAAGTTCTAACAACAATTGGAAATTAGACGACAAAACGACGCACTTAAGTGTTTACATATATATATATATATATATATATATACATATATATCTAACAAATATATAGCAGATATATATATATATACATCTGCTATATTGATCCTACTCGTGTCGTGTGGGCGGACATGGCCATAGTTAATCGTTATAGTAGCATAAACAGTAGCGTAGGAGGCAAAGAACAGTAACAGTGTAAGAGGTCGAGTATCTTGGGGTTGGGCTTGGGTTTGCGAGGCGGTTAGCGGTTGCGGGGGCGTAACCTTTATATATACATATATTGATTGCAGGTTGACGTCAAGATCACGCGTCAAAAGAAGCGCCAAATGTTGCGTAAATTTCAAGAACACAACTTTATATGGCCAATTGGCAAGCATACTCGTATTTGTCTATTGTGACATAAAGATAAACGCATCTGGAGCGTATGAAATTCAAGAACTCAACTTATACTACAACTAATACTTAACGTATACGATGCAATAAAAATGAAATTCATTTACAATTAAGAATTAAATACTACAAGAAATTTTTGCAAAATCTAAAATCGAAAAAAAAAACAAAATAAAAATAAAATAAAAAAAATAAACAATTCTTTTGTAGCATAACATCTGTTTATTGTCAATGATCATTATAGAATTTCGCGTATATATGTATGTATATATAATATGTAGTTGGACATATTTGGCTATAAGTATACAGAATATCATGTTTAACTAATTAAAATTGTGATTATAGAAACGTTTTAATTGAAAATGTCAAGTTTATTGAGGTTTATTATAAAATCATCAATATGCCAAATTTGGACTTCTTCTATAAAGAAAGCTGCAAAATTAAAAAAAAAAAAAAAACACGAAGGAAAGTTATCTTTCACGGACCGAAGTTACAATATACCCTTGAAGTCTTCAAATAAAACTTTTTATAAAAAGAAAACTCAATTTTCTATCAATATTTTCCATGGTTCTGCCTAGTTCCGACACATTTATTAATAGAGTTACGTATATTAACAGAATTTAAATTTGGCATGTTTGTCTCTGACATGATCTGCATTATTTTGTCCGCTTTTAGTGATAATTGAAATTTAATGATATTGAAGAATTTATGGCATAAGAAAATTTACGATATTGTAAAATTTATGATATTGAAATTTTGTTATTTGCATTTTGTTGTGCTTCTAGTGATAATAGAAATGTAAATTCTTTTTCATAATAGAAATTATTTTATGTGTATGAAATATTTAATAAAAAAAAGGAAATTGAAACAAAAATAAAAAAAGACGATTTTTATATTTTTTTTATAAAGTCTGCCACGTCTGCCACGCTTTCTGTACAAAGGCGTTACAATCATCTGGCTGAAATTTGAAATGAATAAAATCTTTGGAAAGTGTACTAAAAAATGAAATACATACGTAATACTAAAATAAAAACAAGTTTTTCTATTTGGTTTTATGTCATTTTCATAATATGTGGTTTATTAATAAATTATTTTATTTAAATTAATATTTCAGTTTTTGAATATTTATAGTATATTTTTTTTTGCTTTTTTGTTTTTTGTTTTTCGCTTTTTGTTTTTTTTTTTTTGGTTTTTTTTTAATTATTTTCCTTTCTCATTTTTTTTGTTTTTTTTTTAAATGTTTTTAATTTGTTTTTGTGTTGTTGTTGTTTGCTTGCTTTTCATTCAAATTGATTTTTCGTTTAAACAAAATGTGTTACACTTAATAATATTATAATATAATAAACTACTAAAGTGTTTACATGGCAACTATAATTTCATTTTCATTTCAATTTCGATATCAATTTTTTTTATTATTATTTTTTGGGTTTACTGTTTTTTTTCTCTTTGTTGTATACATCTTTGCGGTATTTTTATTTCATTTTTTTTTTTTTTTGCTATTTTTGTTTCACATTAGATAACAGAATAAAATCAGAAAGAAAGAAAATATATATATATATATATATATATATATATTTATGTATATAAAGAGAAGCAGTTAAATATATATCGGAAGTATCAGCAAAATAGAGAAAGTACAGTTCTGACAAATAGGCAAAATATGTGCTCCTGGGGGCTTAGGCAAAGGGAGGCGTGGTGGGGCTTAGGGCGTTTAGGTGTAGTTGTACATATATGTATTGTAAAAGCGTTATGTATACATGTTTACATACATATATATATTGTGCATATATGCTGTATATTATATATATATATATATTTTGGGTTTATATATATTTATAAGCTTTTGTAATCGGAATTTTCATTAGTAAATATATAATATTATATATATATATATATATATATATAGAAGGGGCGTGGGCAAGGGCAGGGATATTGGAAGTGTGCTTAAAAAGTATAACGGAAAATTATATATCACTCTAGCTTTAAATCGACGAAAAAAAAAACAAAGTACAAAGTTTTATATGCGCTCCAAATAACAACAAATTGTGTTATCGCATTATCGATAAACGACAACGATTATCGCGTGTCGAAATCGATGATAATTCTTTGGAGTTACATTTACCATACCTTACATACAAATACATACACAACAACTACGTAATAACTGATGATACAATGTTAACAATTATGCGGCGGTGGCTTATTTATTTATTTTTTTTTCTTTTAAATCTTTTATCTTTATCTTTAGCTGCTGCTCTTCATTTATTTTATATCGATAATTTTCATTTATTTTTTTTTTTACTTTTTAATTAGTTTTTTTTTTCTTTTGGTGTTTTTTTTTTTAATTTTTTTTAGGCGTGAGGTGCAAAATTAGCATGGGGCAAGGACGAAAGAGAGAGAGAGAGAAAGTGAAAGTGAAAGAGAGGGGAGGTGGGGTAAGAAAAGCGAGGGGATGGCCAGGCAAGGTGGGACATTCATGGAACTTACATATTGTAACGAATAATCGAATATGTTGTATATATATGTATGTTTATGTATATCAATAAATCGATAGATTAATCAATACAATCAAAGGAAGGACTTTTTAAGGGAATATTTCTCTCCATTAATTATGTATATATTTTATATATATTTCTTTTTTTAGGCTTTTCTTTATATTGTAATACTCGCAATAGTCTCGTGTGCCACAAGCGATAATCATTAGAATTTACGTTTCATTATTTTGTGTGATTATACATAGATAATGCTTATACACACACATACATATATACATTAAAATATATATATATATATTGATATATATATATATATATATATTTATCGATATAACGATATTTGCAGCAAGCAGCAATTTGCATTAATTTCTTTTTGTAATATATATATATATTTTTTTTTTTTTTTTAATTTTTGTATAGTTTAATATTACGATATTACGATTTCTTGTTGCCCAATTTCTTACTTTCTTTCTTTGTTTTTTCGTTTTTCTCTTTTTCATATGCCTCTTTTTAGTACCATAACTATATATATTTATATATTGATATATATATATATAGCATACAGATATGCAGATATATTTTCTTTTACATTAACTAGTTCTTTTTCGTTTATGATTTTTTTTTTGTTTTCTGTTTTTATGTTTTTCAATTTCAGCTTTAAAAAAAAAAAATACAGAAAGAAACATAAAACTCAAATCACGATTTTTTTTTCTTACTTTTCATTTATAAATTTTTCTCGTTTTTCTTTAAGTTGCTTGAAATTCTTTGTAGCGTTTTTTTTCTGATTTTTTTTTTATTATTTTTCATTAATGTTTTGTTTAGCTTCACGTTTTGTTTTTTATTATTTTTGTTATTTTGATAATACATACAAATACATTCATATATAGCTTAGCCTTAGGATTGTTGTGTGGTTTCTTTATATCATTTGTTTTTCTTTGTTTGTTTTTGTATTTCTTTTTATTTTTATTATTTATTTATTATACTTCTTCTTTTGTTTTTTTTTAGAGAGGAAAATGGTTTAGGTCCTGGTAAAAAGCATGGCAACAAAACAAATATAATGATGATTGATTCTAGAGTTTTATATACTATTTAAGGTAAGTGTATGAGTATGTGTCTGTGTGTGTATGTTTTGTGTATCTGTGTGTAACAAAACGATTTGTACGTTTCGAACTGACTAGAAATTCGAAATTGCCTTATCAATAGATTTGATATACATTGGTATCAAAAAATTATAAAATGAACAAAAAAAAAATCATATAAATATATTTAATTAATAATAATAATAATTAATAATATTTAATGACAATAATAATTAAAAATAATTCATTATAAAATATATTTCTAAACATAATAAAAAAGTCTTTGCATTGGAATCGATACACATACATATATATATATATATATATATTGTTGTTACATCATTGATGATTGACTCAATCCAGTTGTGTGTAAAACTATGTATGTTATGTTTCTTGTACATCTTTCTATTAGCGTGTGTGTGTGTGTGTTTGTGTTTAATTTGCTAAGTTGTTTACAATCAATGCTGATTGATCAATCATTGGTCATATCGTATGACTAAATGGTTGAATTCAATGACTATACATATTGTTTTGATCAATCATTACATTACGTACAAATTGATTGATATAATCATCAAGCAACTGTTTGTCATTCAACCATCTGTCAACTTTAATCAGCCAGATAACAATTAGTTCAGTCAGTGAGACGAGTCAGTCAAGTCGGTCAATCGTTCAGTCAGTCAATCTGCAATGATATTTAAGTCTAAGCATACAAAGTACATATACTTTTGGAGGGAGAGAACAAGCGTTTTAGCTCGTGTTAAGCTCTAGGCACATACACACTACATATATGCCAAATGATTGACGTCCTCTAATGATTGATTGAATACATATGTATATATGGCACTAGCATATAGCACTGGGTTTTATAGAGATACTGCGTATATTTGTGTGTGTGTGTGTGTGTGGGTGCGTATAGTATACATCATTGTGTTAAGTGAGAGATATATGTATGTATAAATTATATAGTAAATATATCGAAATTAGTTTTTAAATGAATGATTGATAACTGTGTCGTGTATGTGTTATATATGTGTTACTTGTGATTATTATTATTCTAATACTCTGTAGTCAATAGGCATTCAGGAGAGAAAGAGTGTAAGAGAAGGTGAGAAGGTAAAGATATACATAGGTAACATAATAATGATTATAATAATAATAATAATAATAATAATAATAATATTGTAATGTTTCCTTATTTACAATATGTGCTCTTTCTATGCTTTAATTTGGAAACACAACTTTAATTGCGATTCTACAGATCGAAAGGTGAAAAGGATTCTCTTATAAATGTTGAATTCTATAGGATCTTATATTTTCTTCAATATACTTAAATGATTCTGTAGACTTTATATAGAGATTTATCTTAAGATAAGTTCAGATTTAACATCTTAATGTGCTTGATTCTATGGCACTTACATATAGAATCGAAACCAATATTTTTTTTTGTATATTGTTTGGTTTACTTTTTTTTTTCGTTTTTCTTTTTTTTTATAGTACAAAGTTTAATTCTGAAGTTTATCAGATGATGCTAATAATGTTACATTATCTAAGAACTCTATCGATCTACAGATCGTATAACTTTCCGATGGAAGAGATGGATTCTGTTGATCATCTATATAAGAATGATTTCACATTATTTTTATAGCTCATATAAGTATTTTGTTGATTCATTTTTTTTTCCATATTGAATTTGATCAGACCTTACGTGTTTCTTATATTTTTTTAATTTGCATTTGTTTTAGTTTGTGCTTCTAAAATAGATGGAATCAACAGATTTATACACTTATCGTTTGTATATATATTTAGAGACAGTGACAGATAGAAGTATAGAGAAAGTGTGTGTGTGTGAGAGAGAGAGAGAGAGGAAGAATGGATATAGTTTTCTATATATACGTCAGATTTGATCTAGTATTTGTAGTGTTAAAGAGTCGACTTAATGTTGTTATTATTCCTTAAACCGAAAGATCTTAATGCTGACTATCTTATATATATATATGATATAAGAAGTGAAGATCTGTAGAATCGCAAAATGTTGCGATCGTATGTTAAAGAAGCTATCGAAAGACTACAGAGTTCTATAAAACATATATATAATTTAGAATTCATAATATCATAATCAGAATTATAATTATAATATATCTTCAAATGATATTATTGAGAGATTGAGTATATGTTCTTTTAAGTATGTATGTATGTTAATTTTTGTTTATATGGCTGCTGAGCTGTTCTTCGTCTTCATCATTTTCATTTTCATCTTCTTCGTCTTCAACTTTTTTATCATTATTTTCGTTTCCTTCTACTTGCATACAAAAAACGTTAATTGCTTTACTTAATTTTGTTTTTAGGCGTTGCGCTTATCTTGTTGATTTTTTTTAGTACTTTTTTTTCATGATTTTTGTTTTTTTTTTTTGTTTCGTTTTTTTTTTTTTTCTTTTGTTGGACGGAACAATTTACAACATATGATTATGAAACAATGTTAAAAAAAAAACTGATTTCGATGTAACAGAAATTAATACTTGCAAAAATTCTAATGAAATTTAAAAAAAAAAAATAATAATAATATTTATATAATATATATAAATATATGATGTGTGTTAAAAAAGTAACAAATAAAACAAAACTTTTTGCTAATGGAATGAATTAGCTCGGGTTGCATATCTATAAAGAGAGGTATATACATATATATATTTATATATATATATATATATATATAGTGTATATATGTATAATATATCTAAACTATATCAATTGAAAGTTTGCTGTTTGTTTTACAGTTATATAAACACACGCACACACATATACAAATATAAGTATGCATATGCGTGTATGAAAGACTGATATAGAGATACTATAGGAAGTTTGGAAGTTTGGGATAGGACAGACAGAGAGAGAGAGAGAGAGAGAGATAGTGAGAGTTACACATACACATATATATATATATATATATATATATATATATATATGTATGTGTGTGTCGGTTGTATATATATTTAGCGATATTGTGGCATATATTTTGTTGCTTTTGCTTGCGTTCAGCTTATTATTCATTATTACTTTATAATGTTTTCTGTTTTTGAATTTGCACTTCTTTTTTTTTGTAATTGATTTATGTGTGACTTCGTTTTTTTTTCTCATTTTTCATTTTGCGTTTTGCATTTTTTTTTTTTTTTTTTGTAAAATTTTGTTGTTCAATAATATTAATTCATAATACAATCATAATAATAATTATACGTATAGTAATAATATTAATAATAATAATAATAATAATAATAATAAATATGCATGTATATTTTTTTTTCTTTTCGTTTGATTTTTTTTTTTTGTTTTCTAGAAATATTTTCATATTATTTATAAAGCTTAAACGCTCGAATAATATCATATAATATTTGGTTACACATTTCCCATGCTTTATTTGTTGCCTTCTGCTTCTGCTTCTGCTTCTACATCTTCTTTTTCTTTTTCTATATTTAGCTTCTTCTCATGCAATGCAAATTGTTCAAATAAAGCTCATAAGCGTCTATATACTTTTCTGTTCTTAACTCTTCTCTAATCTTCTTCATTTTTTGTTTTTTTTTTTCTTGGTGAGGGGATGTGGTGAGGTGTGGGATGATAGGTGAGCTGTGGGTGGGGTTGGGTTGGTATTCAATTGTTAATTATAATAGATTTTATAATTATTATAATATTATGATTGCGTTTTGTTTTTGTTGTTTTTTTTTTTTTTTTTTGTATAGCCAACTTAAAGAATATTATAAAGCGTTTATCGTTTATCGATTTAACCGTTTATATAGTAGGTAGGCATGACATATAGTAGCATTATTATTACATACATATATATCATCATACAATTATATCATAATCAATTATCTTTATCATTTTCTATTTCCATCTTGATCTCGGATACTGATCGCGATGTTGGATCTTGAAATTGAATATATATAGAATTCGCATTCAAGCCCCAGTTACACACACAATTAAATACATATATATATATACATACATATACATATATATATATATATATATATATATATAGAGATATATATACTTGTACATGTATAGTATACATATATGTCTAGGTAGCACAAGTGGGATACATATATACATATATATATATATATATTAAAAATTAAAAAAAAAAAAACAAAAATAATAATAATTAAAAAGTGAAATACAAGACACACGAGTCACATAAATAACAAATACAAATGCAAAAATTCAGCATGAATATAGTTTCTAATAAGAGATATGCATATAGTATATGAGGCCGAAATCTCGTACAAAATATTTTCATTAAATTTATAATTTTTTTTTTTTTTTTTTACTTTTATGCTTTTTGCTATTCGATTAGTTTTTAGTTTTTTTTTTCATATATATTTATATATATATATATAATAAATTGTTTTTTTTTTTTGTGGGGATTGATTGCAAGCGCCTAAGCAAGAATTTGTTTTTGTTAAGCAATTGGAACAAGCTATGCTTTATCTTTCTGGATTTATCTTAAATTCTAGAGATAGATGTACGAGATGTACACGCCATTTTTCATTTTCGTGTGCCACGCCCCACTTGTGCTAGATTATAGGCGGCGAGGTGTGGTAAGGGAGGGAGGGTGGTAGGTAAGGGAGATGTAAAGTGTGATAATTGTGTGGTAATATGAGAGATGGCATATAGTATATAGTGTGTGTTGTGGTGGAATAGGGGGAACAAATGTTTATATATATGCACGATATCATATTATATATATATATATATATATATATAGTTGTATATATATATATATATATATACATTTACGATATATGATCTTAACTTTCTAGGGCAATAAATAAGTTAATTCTTTGCTTTTTTTTATCTTCTTCTTCATCATTATCTTCATCTTCATCTTCATTTTCAATTTTATCTTTTTTTGAGTATTCAAGTTTCATTTTTTTTCTTATTTTTTTTGCTATTGCTAGAATTGCGTTTTGTGTATGTGTAAGTATGTGTAAGTGTGTGTGTGTTTAGTTACCCTTTAGTTGCATTTTCTGGACATTTACTTTAGCTACGGCTACTGCTGCTGCTGCAATTTTAGCTGCTGGCGATGGCAACTGCAATGGCAACCGCAACGGCAACTTTAACGGCGAAGCTTTAACTCCAACGGCAACAAGCTGATCAAGCATTTCGATCTGTTTTCGCGTGGGCGTACCCTGGGGCGTTACGACATTCTGATATCGTTGATGAAATGTTGATAATATTTCGCGAATTTTAGCAATAATCTCTTGTACTCAGGCATTTGATTCCTTTAGAGCAAAAATAAAATGAAAAATATTAAAATAAATGTTAGATTTATTTATTATAAATGTGTGTAATGTAGCTTTACCTTTAAATTATCAAAATAATGCATGATCTGTTCATAATCCATATCCAGATCATCGAGGCCCAATCGTTCGCCAGGTGCCACAGTATCATCGACAGTGGCCGAAAACATTGGATTACCAACGACTGTGGCACGCTTGACACGTGATGATTTTGTTGTTGGCTCACTGCTAATGGTGCCACCAGCAGCAGCACCACCACCACTAAGTGTACCTGGTGGTGTTGGCAATCGTATTATTTCATCTGTGGCATTCGAATTGGCCGCATCGGCAACACTTGCCAATATGCTATGATTATGATTCTCTAAAAAAATAAAAGAAAATTTTAATTTTTTGTGTCTGTGTGTGCGGCAAGTAATATAATGTTGCCACATTTACCTTTGATCTGTGTTATAGCTGGCGATGCTGGTGCTACAATAGTTGTTGTTGCTGTTGCTGCTGCTGCGGCTGCTGCTGCTTTAGCTGCTGCTGCTGCCGATGCTGCTTGTGCGGCTGCTACTGCGGCGGCTGCTGCTGCTTTGGTAACTCTCTTTGGTGTCAGCGAATCAAATTGAAATGCATTTTTCTGATGCGGATTTGTATATTCTACCAGCTTCTCAGCATTATGCAATTCTTCATGCTGCTGCTGCTGTTGTTGCTGATGCTGCTGATGTTGTTGTTGCTGTTGTTGTTGAAGTTGTTGCTGCTGCTGCAATTGCTTAATTTTAATATGGGCCGAACGCAACATTGGCTCTTGAATAAAATTATGGCTATGGCTATGACTTCGCTGATGTTGACGATGTTCCGGCTGATGATGTGGTTGGTGTGGTGGCATCTGCTGTTGTTGCTGTTGCTGCGCTGGTTGCTGTTGTTGTTGTTGTTGTTGACTCAAATTGTTGTTGTCATTATGCAAGTGCAATGAATCACGTTTATATTGTTGACTATGTCGCTTATTTATCATATCCTTATCCTGTAATTAAAATTTAAACTAAATATTGTTAATTATGTTATGTTTATGTTGCTTACCTTGACGGCAACTGCTTGTGGCAATTGTGGTGGCAACATGGCACGTGTGCCAACATTACGATGTGGCGGCACTGGCGGCTTATAATCCAAAGCAGCATCCTTGCGTTCATTGGCCAAATAACTAAAGGCAATGACAAAAGCAAAAGTTGCAGTTGTAATAATAGAAGTTGAAATAAAACTCATAGAACTTACTGTTCCGCATGATGTTTATTCAAATTGGAGGCGGGCACAATGTGTGTCTGTAGCTTAGGTTGTGCCTGATGCTGCGGCTGCTGTTGTTGCTGTTGCTGCTGCTGTTGATCAAAGGAGCTGATGTGTCGTCCATTATCATAATTAATTATTGGATTGCTTGTAATGCGCATGCGAGAATCTGTCACGTGTTAGAGAGAAAGATTAACCTCTGTCTTAATACAAGTTAAAGATAAATGCTCGAACTTACCACGTGCATTGATATGATGCTGTTGCTGTTGCACTTGTTGTGGCTGCACATTATTATCGGCCACTGCCACCGATTGCCTATCGATTGTCGAACGTCCCAGCCAGACCCAATCATGTGCATTCGTTGTTGACTCCTTAAGACGCACATCACGAAAACCGCCAGCACCAGAGCCACCATTACCATTACCTTTGCCAATATTTGCCAATGGATCCAAGCCAGATTCAATCATAGCCGGACGAAATTTGGATGCATACACAACGCACGAGATGACAAAGACAATGATGGCAAAGCAAAACGCCGTCAATAGAACATACATGCCCAGCTCCATGGATGACATGTTGCCAGCGCCACCTAAACCGCCACGATTCCCATAGTGTGATTTGTGCACGGCCTGAATGCTAGCACGATGTTGTCGTGCCTGCACAGTGGGCTCATATTGTTGACTTGAATCACGCAACGGTATGCCAACTGTTAGAGGCAGAGACATAGAGTTGAGAATATGTTAGAGAAATATGCAATTATTATTTATAAAATCTTTTGACATACCAATAATATCAGCTAGATCTCCACTATTACGATAGTTTTTACGCTCACGTCCCACTGTGCCATCATTCTGTATCGATTCCTGTTTGCTAACAATATCAACATTATTAAAGTCAACCTCAATGGAAGCCAATGCGCTGGCCAATGGTGAGGCATTTGGTTTATTTTGCTTAGAATTGGACGATGAGCCGCTTGATGAGCTGCCACTATTGCCGCCGCGTCGTAGACGACATTCTTCGGATAGCAGCAGTGTGACACGCAATAGATTGCCATTGCCTTCGCCCACAGCAATGACACGTGGATGATGTGAGGCTAACATTGGGGCAAAGGCAACAACTTCAGTATCCAGACTTTCCACAAGCAGGAAATAATCCTCAACAGAAATATCACTGTAAATATTTAGGATTTCCGTTGGAATTATCAAGAGAATAAATAAGACAAGTCTCTCTCTTTTCTTCCTCTCTTTTTTTGCTTCTACTTACCGTAATGGTGTCTTGGAGCCATCCGAGAATTCCAAATCAATATCAAGTAATCCCTCCTGATATTGTGCCGTCAGCTTGTGAGTCACCGATGTCTCTGCTAGATAACCATTCTCTATGGCATTCTCCGGTGTTATGGTCAATTGTAGTCCCGAAATGACGCGTACAATTAGCTTGGAAAGATTCACTTTATCGCTACCGACACGTATTTCCTTGGTGCCAATAACACGTCCGGTGATAGGTGACAATACTTGTACATCTGTGCGTCCCATTGATTTGCCCTGCAAGATGCGTCCCTTGAGTGATGCAATCTTTGGATCAGCGACACGTAGCAGCGGTTGCACCAGATCTGTGACACGCAAACCTGTGCGACGTGAAATGAAATAACTAATACGTCCGGAATTCTGTAATAAAAAAAAAAAAATACAAATTAATATTTCTAACATTCTGGAGAAGATTACGCTAGGTTTACCTGATCAATAGCCAGAAACTTGGCATAGACTTCGACGGGACTCTGTTGATAACGTGCACGACAAATGTTTTTATCGCCGCCAACATTGTTATAGTAGCCAGTGCCATGTTGACTCCAGACGTAGGAGCGCTTCTTGCGGCGACGTGATTGTTTATTATGTCTAAGAGAAGAAAGACAATACAAGAAGAAGAAGAAGTAGAAAATAGTTTGCATAAAATTAGGGGAAAATAATATTCTAAATGTAGGATAGGATGCTCACAGATAATGATTATCATCGGTTACTTTCCAGCCTTTAATTTGCGATAGACGAAAATCAGATATGTAAACTTCAAGTGGAAATTCCGGCATCCAGACAATAAACTTGGCCACGCCCACATATGTGCCATATTTAACAATGACCGAAGCATTCGATGAGCCACGTTGCTCAGAGCCATCAACATAAACGGAACTACATGATGAGGAAACCTAAAGATGATAATGAAAACGAAAATAATATTATGTAAAATCCTTGGATTAATTCATAGCTGTTAAGCACCTTGATGACACTCTCATCCTCAGCATGACAGGAACTCTGCAAAGTGACATCGGCCACTTTGCCCGCTTGCGAGACAATGAAAACTTTCATTGCTTGAGCAACTTGTCGTCCAGTTAACACTGCAGTATTCATCACTTCCCAGATCTTGGCCATAGGTAGAACAGCTTGAATGTCATCCTTGTTAATCTCCAGTTTTGCTATTAAACGTTTCTTGGTATCATCGGGTGCAATTAGCTCGGTGGAATCTTTATCTTTGGGCGTATCATAGACATGGGTAACAGACCAAACGATTTTGCCACCATCTAAGATCTCATTGGAATCATCGGCCACTTCAAGTAACCATGAGAAAACTTCATAGACTTCATTCGTATTACTGTTGCTGCCACTGCCATTGTTGCTGCTGTTGTTGTTGCTGTTAGTGTTGCTGCGTGTCTCCATGCTGGATGTACTGGCCGATGAATCGGTTGATTCTTTACGGAATGCTGTAACACGTGCTGTAGTATGTTTAGGATTCTCTTTCTCAATGCTAATGCTCCACTGATCACTGGATGCACTTGCTCCCATAATACGCAAACCGGCCTTGACTCGAGCACGCACCGTAAATGCAGCAATACGTTGCTCCTGATCCGCATATTGATGTAGAAAGACAGGAACATGCAACTTCGACAATGGATACAATGGATGTTGGGGTAAAAGGAACGTAACTGAGTCATCGGCACGCAACACCTTGAATGGTGTCTTCGCTGCCAGCAATGGAACCTGAGCAAATGTAGTCAACGGTTGTATTTGCACTTTGGGTTCACATTGTTCGGGATTTCGAAGTGGTGGCTCAAAGACACTATAGGAAACCTGCGCATAACGTTGTGGGACCTTTTGGGGCGTTGCCCTATCCTGTCCAGCTGTGCCGCTACCCACATTGACACTATCTCGATTATGACGTGGCACTGGCAATGCTGGCCACCAGCTAAGCGGAATGACAACTTCAGCAACACAAACACCATCCTCTCCTTCGGGCATGCAACGCCCCTTTAACGGTTGCTCATTGGCCATGGCGACATGTAGAAGTACACAAACCTTTTGACGTTGCAAATGGCCACCAGGATCAGCTCCAGCATGGAATAGTACACGCAATACAGGCGAATCCTGCGAAACGATGCCACGTACCAAATGTGCCGAGATATCTAAATGCATATTTGGTTGTTGCAGTTCCAGCAACGTGGCCGTAGAGTTCTGTAGGGGATCGAATAAAATAAATCTCAGGTCATCTTTGTGAACTTGGCTGCTTACATTGACATAGTCACCCGCCTGATTGCCAGTATCCATGGTAGTGTCCGGCACAATGTAACGTGCTGGCACCGTTTGCTTGGTGGAGAACGGTCCATAGCTGGCACGTATGGAGACTGGTTGTGTAGTCTCCACGACGGTGAATCGATCCAGCGACAACACCGAATCATATGTGGAACGTGACTTGGTCGGCGGCAATGAGGATGAGGTCTGCACATTGGTTATCTCCGGTGTCACAGGTGGTTGGCGGGCGTGCTTCAGAAAGAAACCGCTATCCGGTGCCTCAAAATGCACCTCAACTGATGCTATGTGCTCTGCAAGTAGCGATAAAAAAAAAAAAAAAAAAACAATTTAAAAATAAACGTAGATGCAGGCAAAAGAGAAGCTATTGGGGTTGGAGCAGAAGCGGGTGAGAGTGAGAGTGGGGCAGCTTTTTATAAAAAGCTAATGAAGGTGCCATGCATATAGAAAATGAATGAGAAGATGCACAAAGAATGAAAGCGATAAAGGGCCAAGAGATTGCAAAAGGATTAGAAATAAAGGAAGCCAAAGTATACAAATGAAATGAAATGAAATGAAAAGAAAACAAGAAGTGAAAAAAAAAGAATTAAACAAAAGAAACAAGCACAGTACGAAGCACTACAAAAGGATGTGTGGGTGGTGGAGGGGAGCTAGATGTTGCTATTGGCGTTTAGAAGTGTCTGGAAAAAGTGAAAAAGAAAAACTCACCTGCAATGGCCAGCAGCATCAATGGAATTATTATTACGCAGCACTTCATCGTGCTTGAATTGATTGATTGATTCTTTGGCTCTATGTGTGTGTATGAATATTCTATGCCTTGTGTTTCTATGTGTGTGTGGTTTGGTTTTTTTTTTTTTATTCTTAAAATTAATTTTAGTTTTTATTTTTTGGTTTTTGTTTTTTTTTTCTTTTAATTTTTTCTCTTCAAATTTTTGCACACACTTTTAATGCAGTTTTTTTTTCTTCTTTTTTTTGCTTCTTTCGGTTTTTAGTTTCAATTGAATTTTAGTTCACAAAATTGTTTTGCATTTTTCATACGCATTTTACAGTTAGAATTTTGCACCGTTTACCGTTACAAATTCACACACATTGAACAACGAGAGCGAGAGAGCAAGAATAAAAACGATTGTATGTTGTTTTTGTTGCTGCACCTGCTAATTCAGTTGCATTTGCTGTTGTTGTTGTTTTTACTGCGTGGGTTTTTTTTTTTTGCTGCTTGCTGCTGCTGCTGCCTACTTTAGTTGCAAAAATCTACAACACATCCTTTATTGATTCTTTCAGTGTGCAGGACACACACACGCACGAACACACACAGAGGCAGAGGCACACATACTCTCAGGCAAATACGCATGCACACTTACACATACACATATACACATATAAGTATGCTGGTCGCCTTCGCCTACATATACACACACATTTCACATTTACATTCACATACACATACACATTCACATTCATTCATTTAGGCCGTAGTATAGACACATCTTCCCGAGAGTCTCTTTTTCTTTCTTTGGTAAAAGAATTTAATTGCGTTTAATGCTGCACAGATTAATGATTATACACTTGTATTTATAATGCACAAGTTGGAAATGGATATTGCCACTTCTTTATCATTAATTAACTAATTCTTTAATACATAGTTATTCGTTTAACTTCGAAATTTTTACGCAAATATCGAACATTTCCAAACACCCCAATACTTCCTTGGACTAGGGATGGTTACTTATATCGATATAACATATATATATATATATATCGTACAAAGTACTTACCATACGATATATTATCACATATATGCATTGCAAAGCGTTGCACTAGTTCCAGTTAATCGATATGCAGGTTGCCCAGTTTCATGGCCTTGCAGTTGACACATAGATGGCGCAACATAAATATGACACCGCTCATTGGTGCGTAATATTGACAATGTTCAGATGCTACTGATACATAGATGACGCCACATATACTGCAATGCACTTTGGCGCGTAATTTAAAAATGCTTCCAAGAAATTTACAACCTTTAGCAATTGTACTGTTTTATTTTTATTTTATATAGCTGTCTGCAGCTGCTGCTGTTGCTGTTGGTGCTTCTGCTGATTTGGCTGCAAAGCAGCAATATTATCAAATAAATTAAATAAACGTGCTAAGCATATTTAAATTCAGTTATTCGACTTTGCAAGTGCGAAATATGCACTTCAAATAACGGTAAATAAAACAGCAGCAGCAGTAGCTTTAGCTACGTCTGCAGTCACCATCGCAGTCACAATACACCAAAAACTTGAAAGGGGGTCAAAAAAAAAATATATATATATATGTATATGCATATGCAGCGAGAACATACAAAATTTGGCGCCTAGTGCGGGTGTCCAGGTATATCATACTTAATACATTAGTGTAAGCGAGCAAGCATGATAGCAGCATCCCGATAAATGGACATATCGCTGTGTGTGACTGCTGTTGCAGTCTCAGCCTAGCATTGATTTCATCAGTTGAAACTTGTTGTTGTGGCTGCCATCATAATATGAAGAAGTTATAAACTTGGAAGCTTGCTCTTAATCTGTTGATAAATATGATGATGAATTTGTTGTTGTCGCTTTTACCGTTTTGTCAGCGCATACCAAAAGGCATTCCAGCATTACAACAACAACAGCAACAATAAAAAAAAATCATGCATATGATTAAAAAGAAACTTTGGCAACTTATTGATTTGTAAATAAGTAGGAAATACACGCATACAGAAGCATACACGATGATACATGCACACACACACACACACACACACACACACACACGTACACATACGCACACGTGTTGTAGGCATGAATTAATTAAAAATTCCGTTGGTGCCCGCTACGCGAAAGTGGTCAGCATAAGCAAGAAGCGACAACGATGATGATGACAAACAAACAACAGCAAAAAAAAAAAGCAAAAAAAAAAATAAATAAAAAATAAATAACAATAACAACAAAATACGACAACAATATAATAATATTAAGCAAAGTCAAAGTCTTTGTTAAATTTAACCTTTTGCTTTGATGACAAACAATATTAATGAAAGTTCTTAAATTATGTTTTTTTTATTTTTTTTTTTTATTTTGTGTTGATTGAAACTTTTACTAGGACCTAATGATCAACAAACAAGAAATAATAACAACAACAACAACAAAAAATAAATAAAACTATAATCTTTAAGCGTGTGTATAATTTTTCTATTGTAATGCAAAAAAACGAAAAAAAAACAATAAAAAAAAAATTCGTTAATATTTTGTTGATTTTTAAATTGTATAATATAATAAATTAGCTAATATATGATCATCTTTTTGTTTTTTTTTGTTTCTTTTTTCTTTAATTAATATTTTTTTTTTTTTTTTTATTTTCTGTTCGTTTTTTGCTGCCTTTGAAATGTTTTGTGACACTTATCAACACTGCAAATTGATCAAAGTCAATCGATAGACAAAAGCGCAAAGTGTATGCAATGTAAATTAAGCTACGCTGCGACTGCGCTGCTACGACATGCGCATGCATGTCTGTGTGTGTGTGTGTGTGTGTGTGCAGACATATTTAAAATAATTCGTCTGCAAAGACAATAACATGTAAGAAAGTTATAGTCGAGTGTGCTCGACTATATAATACCCGGTAAACCAATAAAAATATTGAAAAATATTGAAAGTTATTAAACTTTCATGTTTTATGATTCGATCTGTTTATCGATTTCTGGAGACTGTGCGTGGCGTGTACTTTGCAAATAACAAAAAAAGAAAGAAGTTTCTAGCTCTTATAGTCTTCGAGTTCTAGCTGCTTAGTAAAACAGTTGTTGTCAGCCACGCCTACTTATAAGCTTTATATACAGTTGCTGGTGTTTCAAAGTCATTATACCCCCGTAGTGCCCTATGGGTACTCGCGGGTATAATCATCAAAACCAATTTTTCGTCAAGTTCCATTTAGTGCGTACGCGCGCGCGCAAGTTTTGACTTTGTCTGCGTGTGTCTGACTGTCTATCTATCTGTCTGTCTGTCTGTGTGTCTGACTGTTTGTCTGTGCGTTTGGCCCTTTTTGTAGTTACCTCCTCCCTTTTGCTACTTACATACACATTACACCAAGATACGATCACAAAACAAAAAAACAAAAACAAAAAAATTGACGAGAAAAGTTGCCATATTGTTGTTGTTGCTGTTGTTGATTGTCGGTTGTTGCATGTCTGCACGCGCAACGACGACGCACTTGACTTGTTGCTGTTGCTGATGGCGTTGCGTTGGCGTTGCCGTTGTTGGGCTTGGAGTCTCTTGAATGACGACTAAGGCGACACCTTTTCCATACCAAATCAACTGCGGGATGGACGCCAATAGAAGCTGTTGCTGCTGTTGCTGTTGCTGCTGTTGCTGCTGTTGCTACTGCTGCTCGTTTCAGTTAATGTGATTGCGACTGTTGTTGCTGTTGTTGTTGTTGGTCTCTCTTCAAGATGTTTGTAATTTAATGGCCTCTTTTTTTTTTATTTGTTGTTGTTGCTGTTGTTAGTCTTTTGTCTCTCAATTATTATTCAAGTGTTGCCGCAGCTGCCCCAACATTTCTCTGTCAATTGATCTTTTGTTAAGTTTTCTTGATAAAAATGGCCCTGTAATCCCCACTCTTCTCTCTCTCTCTCTCTCTCTCTTGCTGTCTAAGCATTGCTTCCCTTTGCTCAATGTCTGCATTGATCTCGCGTAGTTGGGGCTCGTCATTGCCATCGCCATCGCCATCGCCATCGTCGTTGTCGTTGTCGTCCACTAGGCAAAAGGAAATTTATGATGTTTCATTAGCATGCAAAAAGTGTGGACACACTGGCAAATGGTTACAATAAACGAGGTGCAGGTAATACTAGTATTGACGCTTGGTAGTGGAAGGGGCTGGATCTTAAGGGGGAGGGGGGGGGGTTAGGTAAAGGGCTGAAGGGCTATACGCATTGCTAACTATACCAAAATATCTGTCGGCAATCTCTTCATCTCTCCATCTCTCGATCTCTCTCTT
Source organism: Zaprionus obscuricornis (assembly GCA_037044475.1). NCBI lineage: Eukaryota > Metazoa > Arthropoda > Insecta > Diptera > Drosophilidae > Zaprionus > Zaprionus obscuricornis. The sequence goes on along the minus strand of JBAMBR010005357.1, from coordinate 173,984 downwards.
TCTATTTCATTCTCTCAATGTGTGTTGTTGAGGTCAAATCTTTTTTTGGTTGTCTTTTGCCCTGATTTACGAGTTGCTATTTTCGATCTTTTCTTTTGCTTTATGAATCTTTTCTTTTTATTGTTACGACTGTTGGAAATTCGCTATAAAATACTCAAAGAGCTCATCAAAATCGTTTTATGAATTCTTCAACTAAAAAAAAAAAAATCAAATTATAAATCATGAATCATGAATGTATCATGAATGTTCATTATAGTTAGTCAATTCTGTAGACATTATCATACTTATAGCATTTGTCTGTCTATATATAAATCTTTTTATTGTTTAGATGCCAACAAAAACTACAGAAAACAGAAAACAGAAACATAGAAAAAATAAATGCAAAAAAGGAAATTTGTTGTTTTTGTCGCTATTTCGAACAGCGCGTAGAAATTTCATTAATATTGAAATTAATTTGCTGTCATAGGTCAAATTCGCTTTCCTTCTTTTACCGTAATCATACCCTAGAAAATGTGTGCAAATTGAGGATTGTATATGCTTGTCGAGTGTGTCTGTGAAGGAGAGAGTGGGGAGAGAGAGAGAGAGAGAGAGAGAGAGAGAATGAGAGATGGAGAGAGAGAGAGAGAGAGATGGAGAGAGAGATAGAGAGAAAGAGAGAGAGTGAGAGAGAGAGAGAGAGGGAGCGAAAGAGTAAGAAAGTGAGAGAGAAAGAGAGTGAGAAAGTGAGAGGTAGAGAGTGAGAGCGAGAAAAGGAGAGAGTGAGAGAGATAGAGATAGAGAGAGCGATAAACAATAAACAGTTTCGAATCATCAAAATATTGAAAATAATATAATAAATAAATATTAAATATATTATTAAATAACTGTAAAAATAAATTTCTTTATAATCGTAAAATTTCAAATTTTTGCTCTTCAAATATTAAAGAAAATATTAAAATGTATAATACAATAATTATGAATTTTAGAATTAGAAGCTGAAGAAATTTCATATTTTAAATATTTTAAATCAATTTAAAAAATTAACACAAAATTAAGATATAGTCGACATGTCTGACTAAACTAAACAAAACTCCCCATTTAAGCAGCGCTATACAAGTCGATCTTTAACATTTCGAACTTTGTTTCGAAAACTTTCGATGCTTAGCTTAAGTTATTTGCCAGCTTCGTTTCGTTGTGGTTTTTTTTTTTCTTTTTTTTTGGCATATAGATTATGCCTCGACTATGACACAGCGACAGCGACAGCGATAGCGACACATAGAGACAACAATGGGAAAGAGTGAGTTGAGAGACTGAGAGAGAGAGAGAGAGAGAGAGAGAGAGAGAGAGAGAGGAGAGGTCGGTGCACAGTGGGGAACAGACTCATGCAGGTCGCATTTGCTATTTTAGCCCTTTGACCAACAAGTTAAAAATGTTAAAAACTTTCTTCCGCCTTGTTTGGCGAATTGTTTGCAGCCCGGGAGCCCCAGCAATCCGGCAGCTGCTGTTGCTGTTGCTTTTGCTGTTAACTGCTTTGAGGTTATTAATTGACCATTGACCCCGGCATATGTGAGCGTATAGATCAAAACGTACAGTGGAATTATTCACAGAAATCTATAATCTAATATTTATTACGTGAAAATGTTCAAATTAAAATCAAAATACAAAAATTCATGCAAACGAAAAGTAAAAGCAAAAAAAAATAAAAAAATTTTTTTATATAAAATTAATTTATAAATAAAAAAAAAGGAATTAAAAATGTAAGAAAGTGATTTATATATGCATTAAACAATAATAATGTTAATGATGATGATGATCATTAATATGCTGATGATCATGTTAATAGTAATAGGAATATGCGAAAGTTGAAACATTTTGCGCCCACTGTGCGCATGAACCGAAAGGCTGAAAGTTGGCGAAAACGAGTTCTACGAAAGAAATTATGAATATTTTATCATAGTATCGAAGAGATATATATGTATATGTATATGTATGTATTGTGCTGTATATAGATATGGATTCTATATACGCATAGATCTTTGGCCAAGAGGTGTCGAAGTTAACCATCTCTTTGACTCTCAACACAATTTCGTCTCTCGGCCTTTCAGCCGATCATTCGATCGATGAATAATTCAGATCGCACCGTTTTTTGGCTTGTCGCTTTTGACTTCTTTTAATTTTTTTTTTTGTTGCTGTTGTTGTTATTGTTGTTCGTTTTGTTGTTAGTCAATTAACTGTGGGTCAATAGGTCCAGCGTCAGAACTAATATAAGTGGCAGCTGCGTCTGTGATTTGAGCTCAGTTTTAATCGCGAGTCTAGTCCGAAATGAGGAATCGTTGCGTCTTGGCATTGTTAGCCACTGTGGCGCTTTATATGGCGCTGGTCGCCTCAGCGTCTGCTGAAACTATGATCGAGGTCGATGAGAATGGTGATGAATATGAACTGAAACGTTTCTATATCCAGGGACGACAACTTAGCGGTTCTGGCAGTAAATCTCAATGTGTTGTCACACGTCGCAAGCGTTCAAGTCGCGCCTTATCCACCATGTCGAGGCAACCTTTGACAGCTGCCACAGCTGGCATAACGGTTAATTCGCAGCAGCTTAGTCTTACCAATGGCATCGGCATGGAGCATCGTGAAGCTATTGCTGCTGATCAGGATTTGAGTAATAAGCGTCGCTATGTTGCCTTGACTGCTGTGCATCTTGATGGACTGAGCAATATTGAGGATGCTGAGGATGATGATGATGATGATGATAATGAGGATGATGATGATGATGAGGAGGAAGAGGAAGTTGATGATGCTGATGCTGATGAAGAGTTGGTCGATGAGGTTGCTGTTGTGCAACAGAAACAATTGCAACCAACAACAAATCTTTTGGCTGCCACATTTGCAGTGCCAGTTACCCAGGCTCAGCTCATTACTACTGGATCCAAAGTTCAGGCTCCTGCCTCGAATCTTGCAACCAGTGCTGCACATTTGCCGCAAGGTGTCAGTGTTGTGGCCAATTCTGCCACGCATGCAAATGTTGTTGGCGATGCTGGCATTGTTGTCGTCCAATCGGAGCAGCCACCAAAAGTAAATCCCAGCACACATGCAGTTTTCGAGCTGAAGCCCTTGAAGCCACAGACGCAACAGGTTAGTTATCCATTGTGGTCTCCGAATTTGCCTGCCAATGTGAATGATGAGCTCGAGGAGGAAGATGAGGATGAAAATGATGATTACTTCTATTATGGTCCAGCTGGTGTTCCAGGCGGTGCATCCAGTAATCGCTATCAGAATTTGGGAATGTTCGATGAGCATGAACAGATCATTACGGAGGAAAGTCCAGTGAGTACTACGGCTATATGGAGCACAAATGGTGAAGATGATGACATGCGTCCAGTGAATGAGGCCAATCAGTCGATGAATGTGAATAAGAATAAGAAGAAGCGCAGAAATCCAACACAGCAGCCGATCAAGCGTAACAAGAAGAAGCAACAGCAGCAGCAGCAGCAGAAGAAGAAGGATAAGGAACAACAGCAGCAGCAGCAAGATGAAGAGCAGGAAGAAGAACAAAATCAGGATATGCAACCAGCAAAGGAGCAAAAGAAGAAGCGCAAGCAACAGCAAGGCGTCAGCAACACAGCGCAACGCAAGAAGCCGGCAAAGAAACCAAGCAGCTCCTCAAGCTCCTCTGCACTTTCAGGCTCATCCTCCTCCACGACAAACAAGCGCAGGCGTCCAGCGAGCAGCAGCAGCAGCAGCAGCAACAACAACAGCAACAAGCGCAAGTCTAAGCCAAGCAAGCGCCAAAAGAAGCGCAAGCCAAGCAGCAGCGGCAGCAGCAGTGGCACCAGCGTTTCTAACAAGCGTCGTCGCCCATCAGGCAATGGCAATGGCAATGTCAGCGCCAATGGCAGCTCAGGCTCCAACATCGGTGGCTATCGTCGTCGTCGACCGCAATCACAGCAGTCACAGCTAACACAACAGCAGAAACGTCGCCGTCAGCAGCAACAACAGCAGCAGCAAAAGCGTCGCCGTCAAGAGATGCAGCGTCGTCGTCGCAACAAGAATCGTCAGAATGCCATCAACAATCGTCGCCGTTATGGCACCGAGCCCATCATCAATTGCATTTACATTAACAAGGATCCGCCAACAACAACAACACAGCGTCCCTTCTGGAATATCTTGGGACGTGATGCTGATTCTGGTGTAGAGCAAGAAGCAGCTGCTGCCGCTGAGCCACAACATGATGTTGAAGCGGAGCAAGCTTTACGCCAGGCAATGCGACGCAGCGGTGACTTTGGACATCGCAAGCGTACAAATCTTCGCTTTGTGGCCTAAGGGAGTGAAACTCATGCTTTGGTTACTTCGAACTTAATTATTTATTTATTTATTTTTTTTTTAAATAATTTTTTTTTTAGTGTCTTAATTATTTATTTGAAATTTTTTTTTTTAACATATAAATTTGCATATAATAAATTATAAATTTGTTTTGAGAGTTTTAAGTCGGCGAGCATTGGGAATACGTAGGAAATTTTTTAAGCTGCTTCAAAGCGCAAGACGCGGAGAATGTTTTGCAATACATTGTGTTGCCTGCTTTTAGGCGAAATCATACAGTACCATTTGAATATAACCGAACGTTTAACATTTCAAACGGGGAGTATGGTACATAGGGATCTAAAAAAGTTGCTGTTTGTCAATAAGAGTAGCGGGAGCGAGGTCTATAAACAGCTAACAACTCAATTTGCTTAAAATCCTTTCATTAATAATTTACTATTCAATTTTGCAAAAAAAAAAAATAATAAAAAATCGATTTTCAATTGACATTTAATGCTGCATGATTAAATTGAACTGTTGACAGTTTGAGGGTTTCCATTTTGGGGTGTCGATGCCAGTGGCAAGCAGCGAGTAAGAACGCTGGGAGAGTGGCACCTTGAGAGTGGCTTGTATTGATTAGTTGGCTAACAAAAAAAAAAAGAAGAAAAACAACGAAAAACTCATCTAAAATGTTACCTTTTGCTGTGCGATCTGCGCGTTCTACTGCTGCTTTCCCCTTTATCTTGCATTTTGTTGTCATTTTGCAGGTGTGTAACATGAATCTCACCCAACGCATTGGGAAGCCACCCTAAGGACAATGGCGAAGGATATATGCATGAACGCGCACAATGAGAAAGACAGAATAAGTAGAGAAAGAGAAAGAGATAGATATAGTAAAAAAAGAGATAGATATAGCTCGAGGGCACTTTGTTTATGATTTCCGCCACCAGATGGCGCTAACGATTGAAATTTCCAAATGTCATCGGACGACAATGGACAATTCGCCTGCTGCCTGACGCTGCGGCATTTCCGTTGTGGTTAGTTCTGTGGGTGGCAAGGATACCAGCGCTTCTATCTCTCACTCTCTATCTCTCTCTCCCTTTTGCACATATATACTATGTTTATAGTAGAGTATGAGCTAAGGTTAGAATCGATCGATATTTGTGTCCAGCAGCAGCAGCAGCCGCCGCCAGGCAGCTGTAATACAATTCGTGCTACTTGCGGTTAGCAAAAGTATCTATAAGATACATAGATACACACACACACATAGAGAGAGAGAGACAGAGAGAGAGAGAGATACACATTTGGTTAGTTGGGCGCACTTTGGCTTCGGTTTCCGCTCAACACAAAAGTTTTACTTTATTTTTTTTTGTTTGTTCTTCTTCCTCTGTTGCCACATTTGCCTTCACTCCTTGTGCTTCGTGTGCGCACAGGACACAATGGAGCGCAACAACAACGATAAAAGTGGGCGTTGGGTGTAGCAGCATTTGGTAGAAGTAGAAGATTACAGCCAGAACTGAATCTATAAATTGTTAGTGGTAATGGAAATAGGAACAGAAGAAGAGCAAAGCCACAACTAGAAAAAGGGCGACGAATATGCTTTGGTCAAGTGAATTGTGTATCGTGAGTAGTGAGTAATGAGTAGTGAGTGTTGAGTATTGAGTATTGAGTAGTGAATTGTTCGAGTAAAGCGATTTTCGATGGGGTTGCAATCAAATTAAACTTTTTGTCAGCTGCACTCTGCACTTAACTGCATTTGGCTAATTCACAAACATTATGGCCCAAAGTTTATACTTATTGTACAAATGTAGGTGGCCGAACAAATTGATGGCACTCACTGAAGTATAGATGAGGTGATTAGGGAAGAAATAGAGGAGCTGTAAATGTGCTGGAAATAAAACTAATCAAAATGTAAGCTACACAAATTGTTACAAAGTTTTGATTTTGTAAATATCTACGGGAAGAGTAAACAACATTTTAGTTGGAGTAGTTTTCTATAAGTATCTTTTAATAGATGACTATAGCTACAAATATGTACGTATTTATATGAGTTCATCTATCTATCCTATCTATCCTATCTATCCTATCTATCCTATCTATCCTATCTATCCTATCTATCCTATCTATCCTATCTATCCTATCTATCCTATCTATCCTATCTATCCTATCTATCCTATCTATCCTATCTATCCTATCTATCCTATCTATCCTATCTATCCTATCTATCCTATCTATCCTATCTATACTATCTATCATATCTATCATATCTATCCTATATATCCTATCTATCCTACCTAATCTATCTATCCTATCTCTATCTATCTTATATCTTTCTAACTTAAAATCTGCTTAAACTAATTTAATCTTTTTTTATTTTCAATGAATTTCATTCATCTGAAATTCAATCCATCAATTAATTTTTTGGTTATTTAATTTTGTTGCTTAGTTTTGAGGTTAACTTTGCATTTCTCACGCTGTGCGCTATATATGTAGATGTTAGATTCGCGAGGGGTTGTATGTTTGCCTAGTGTTTTTCTCTTCTCTTTTTTTTAGCGGGTGGACGGGGGGGTTTGAGTCATTGATATCGTGTGATGATTGTTACTCTTGCTTATTTTTCATAGCGTGTGTTTTTTATTTGTTGTTGTTTCTGTAAATATTTACGCGACTGTGAACGCGCTTTTGCATTTGGGAGACGTGGGGAAAATATTTCAATAGAAAGGGAATACCACTTAATGGGTCTAGTTTGTTGTTGGTTTATGTTGAGTTTGTTTGGCTTTGGCTTGAGCTTTGGCTTGGACTCGGACTTGGAATTGGAATTGGACTCTTGCTACTTTATGTAATTAATAACTGAGAAGAGGTCCTTGCACTACGAGGAAGGGGAAAAGAGCAACGAAAGACAGAAAGCGGGAGAGGTAGGAGGTAAGCAGGGGAAGGAGAATCGATGCAGGATCGCAGCTGCGAGGACTTAAAGCAGGTCATTGGCCATGCCACAAGAAACTGGTCCTAATTTGTTTTTGCGGTTATTCAAAAAAAAAAAAAATAAATAAATAAAGAAACGAGAAAATGAGGCAAGAACTGTGCCCCAGTTTGAAGCAAAGGCACGCGCTAAAGCAGCAAAGAATGAGGCCAAAATGAAGACAAGGAACAAGTAGAGAGGTAGAAAATGTGTAGAAGAACGAAGAATAAAGAAGACTCTTCGCTACAGTCAGTTAGCTCTAACTGATTTATGGCAGAGTATTGATTAAGCTGCGACTTTGTTGTTGTTGTTACTCGCCCCTGCAGCAGTTGCAAGATTCTCTGTCGCTGAACTCTTCTTCTGTTGTTTCTTTAACTTCTTCTCCGGCCCCCGCCTCTGCTATTGCTGATGGCTCTGCCGCCCATAAAGGTGTGAGCACAACCCTCGCAACGCGTTGCTTTTACGCCAGTTGCACAGTTGTCGACAGATTGCTCAAGGGTCGGTCGACAGATCCCTTTGGCTATACCGATAGCTGTAGCCGTTGCTGTATCTGTATCTGAACTTCATTCGGCAGATGTTTCAAGGGCTGCTCCTCTTTTTTTCTTTGTTTCTTTTTTGGTTTATTTTTTTTTTTTTTGTTTGAGGTTTCACGACTCGCCTAGTTACGCAATGATTTGGCTTGATTCGTGGGCGTGGGCGTGGCAATGGTCATATAAAAAGGTGCGTCTATTTAGTCATAATTGGATGCGTAATTGGGCAATTCTGTTGCGTCTGGAGGATGATAAAACAGTTGTTCAATAGCTTTGATCCATTGTTTTTAACGATGATCATCATGCGATCAAAGTGTGAAGAATTAGGAATTAAAAAATTTTATGATGAGTTTAACAGATTTATGACTGCTTACTTTTAAATACGAAACAATTTAACGATGTGATCGGTTCAATTTATGGATTATTCACTGATCAGCTGAACTACTTGAAGGATCATGGAACGATCAATGTCTAACAATAGACTTGGAGTATTTACAGAGCTCATTGAATATGCTTATGTAGAACTAATGTGAAAAATTGAATGACAATTAAAAGTACGACGATCGTGATCTGTTTAACTGAGCAGTGACTGTAGCCTTGGCTTGAACAAGTTCTAAGGGGTCCATTGAACAGCTGCGACTGCTGCTACGACTACTGCTGCTGGATGCTGCAACAACTAAAAGCAAAAGCAAAAAAAGGAGCGAAAATAAATGGAAAGAAATAAGTCAGAAGGAAAGAGTAACAGCGAAAGGATCTGTAGAAACCGATCGTCAAGTTAATTATAAAGCAAACGGCAGACACAACTCAGCTGGCTGTCCTTGCGGCACGCCACACGCCAAAGCTGGAGCTCGACAATTGCGTGTGCTAAGAGCGGAGAGGGAGGTGGGGGGAAGCGCGTCAGAGAACTGATCGCGAGCACGAGCACGAGCCAAAATGCAGCTTGCAGCGGGCTGGAAATGAAAACGGTAACTGACGCTGAGCAAGAAGATAACAGGTAAACGAAAGATGCCTGCAACATGATGTTGCAACTGCCACGAAGATGTTAAAACCATCGACGACGACGATGTTCATGATGATGGGGTCGAGATGTGAGTTGTGCCAGTAGTAAGTAGCAGTTGGGGTTGTGGCAAGCGGTAAGTGGCAAGTGTCTGACGGTGAGACGATAGCAGTGACAAGAGGCTGAAGCAGATGAACATGAATCGAGGGGCACGTGCCCGTTGTCTCTCTTCTGTTATTTTATTTACGATGCGATGCAAGGATGCAAGAAAGGACTTGGCTGCAACATCCGCGTGAGGGTTGCCGATTGCCAAGCAGCCAATGCACCTGTTAGCCCTATTAAATAGGGCCAACAAAGATCAACAATGCATTCTCTCTTCCCTCATCCTCATCCTCATTCTCATCCCCTCTATTTCTCTTTGTACGCTCGGTTCATTGCACCAACGAGCCAACGAGTCACTGTGGCAATTTGCTTTGCCACAGACAGATGACAGCATCTGAAATTATTTCTGATATCGAACATAAGATCTTGCTAACTGCGGTAAGTCAGGCCTCTTTAAAGTCTTGTAACTACTTGCTGTACTTAACTATAGCTAATAATACATAACTACATATGGCAATACCTGAGCATATTTTATACCTTACTATATCTTAACATTTTTTAAAATATTTTACACTACCTTCATATACTTTCCTACACCTTCCTAAATACACTACTATATTTTAATATGCCTTATTATAGATTGCTTTAACTTTCTCTTTCTTACTTAAGTATTCGATCATACTTTACTATACCTTACTATTCGTTAGTATAGGTATATCTATGCTTTATTAAATTTTACTATATTTATATCATATCTTATGTTACCTTACCTTATATTAGCTTATTATATATTTTTATACTTTATTATATTACAACCTTATGTATAACATATCTAACTATATTTTAATATACCTAAGCTTACTTTAATGTATATTAATATAACTTCCTATAACTTACTATATTTAACTATAATCTACAATATCTTAGTATTCCTTACTGCAATACTTTACGTTTTCTTACTTATATAGCTTATTATATACCTTACTAATACCTTACTATTCCTTAGTACACCATACTACATCAAACTATAATTTACTTACTACATACATACATATATAATATCTTACTAAATCTTAATATTAACTATCAGCAAAGTCTGCCACTCGTCAAAAAGTAAAAAAAAAAAAAACGGAGAATTGCATTACATCGTGGACTACTTACATATCTTAGTTGCTCAGTCTGTTCCCTTTTTCTTCTTGTATCTAGAGAGATAGTTGGGAACAGTTTGTTTCACACTTTTCGCACCAGGTGGACGAGGCTACACGATGTCTACTACTAAGATTATCAATTAGGCAGCAAAGTCACAGCGTAGTCGAGAAATGCAGTTGAACCGTCTGTTGCCCTTTTCTTTTTCTTTTTTTTTTTAAGGCCCAAAAAAGTGTCCCCATTGGACAAGATCGCGGGTTTGGGTCGTTGGAAATACAGGAGACATGTGCATGACTTCTTAATCTAATTTAGCAGCAGTTTCGGCTTTGTTGTTAACTTCGGGGAAATAAATTCCATTGTAATAAAAAAGTAGGAAAGAGCGGGAAATATACGTAAGGGAAAACCTGCGGGACAGGATAGTTGGTTGTGTGTGAGTGTGAGTGTGTGTCTGTGTCTGAGTGTGCGTCTGGAGTGTAGAGCAATTAAAGAAAACAAAGTCAAGAGCGAAAAAAGAAGACGATTAAGAAGAAGAAGAAGAAGAGAGTAGATGTTGATGATGATGATGACGAAGGAAGGTGATGAAGTTAAGCAACGGGTAGTAGGACAGGCAACCGCAGTGCCGGAAGTGCAGGTTACGCGGAGTCAAAGGAACCAGAGAAACAACAAAGAGAAAGAGAGGGAGAGAGAGAGAGAGAGAGAGAAAGAATGAGTATTACGACAAATATTGAAAGAGATAATGAGCTAAGTTGAGAGAGTCGAGGTCGTCCGCCTTTCAGTTGTTGCATCCTCTTGTGGCATCAACTTGCATTGCATTTGGCTAGTCATTTGTCTCATTTCGTAGCTGCATTTCGCGCTTGAGAGGGCACGTGCCCCTTTTGCCCCGCCTACCCCGTCAGTCAGTTGAACCCACATGACAATATTTTTCTTTTCCTTTTTCTTTTGCTTCTCTTCTCTTTCCTATTTCTTCTCCAGTGTTTCAAGTTTTGTCTTTGTCTTTGTCGAGTGGTCACAGATGTTTCCGCTGTTGCTGTGGCAAGTATGTGCCTTGAGTCTTTCGCTTAGTTACTAATGGTGCGGGTATAGGATGAGGGAGGGGCTGGGGGAATGAGATACGAGGGTAGAGGGAACATATCATGTAATCTGCCATCTATGAGCAGATCGAGCCAGAGGTCAGGTGTGGGTTGACAGAGGGGAAGGAGTTAACTTTGAGGCTTCTGCGTCTGCTACTTCTTCTTCTTCCTCTCCTTGCATTTCGTGACTCACATAAGCAGCTTAAAGTTGCAACTGGGCTTCACGACCCTCACTCGCTTGCTCTTTCCCGCTGTCTATATTGTCATCTCTGTCTTGGAATTGGGTGCAACCCACATGTAACGACATTATCAAGATGACAATGTTGCATTACCAGAAATTGTTGTGCGCTGTGGCAAATGGCAAATGGCAAGTGGCATATCGCGAGCCTTGCAGATGGTCAACTCTGGGGTAAAAATTTGTGGTGCTTCTTCTTCTTCTACTACTACTAATATCTTGCAACATTACTTGTAACTTCTTCTTCTTCTTCTTCCTCTTCTACGAATACTACTTTGACTTCTTACTTGTCGAACTAAAGGGGGAACGCTTCAGTGATCCAGTTGATTTGAATGGTCCCGAGCTAAGACCGAAACCCGGACATGCTTCCTAATCTGGCATGGAACGCGCCAGTGTCAGCTGGAAAATGGTGTATGACATCAGTTCATTCAAGTCCTGCGATCCATTTAATAAGCCACACGGGACGGGCAGCCGTTACAAACTGATCTAAAACTCAGCAGGCCATGTCAGAGGTCTTATCAACAGTGGCAGCGAAAGAGAAAGAAAAGAGAGAACGAGAGCGAGAGCGAGAGAGAGACATGGAGCAAAAGAGTGCACACAACTGTCTTGGCGGTTGTCTTCGCTTCGTTGCGCAAATGGCGGGAAAAATCCACACAGCACCTTTAGAAGACTTGACAGAGCAAGCAGGCAGTCAGACAGACAAGCAGACAGATACACAGAGGGACAGACGCCCTTACAAGTTGGGCCACCTTTATGAGCTGTCGCTTCTTATCAGCTGAGTTACTCGCTCAACACATAACACACATCAGTCAGTACTCACAATTTACTATTCAGTATTCAGTATTCAGTACCAAGTATTCGTTATGCAGTACTCAATACTCTGGCCATGCGGGTGTATATAAAGCTCCAAAAGATAACTCCAAGATGATAGTGAGAGGAGCCTACTGCAGGGGAGGGGCGGGGGAACTATCTCATTCACTCTTTGGTTGAGGAACTATTCGTCGCGTGGGAAAATCCAATATCAAACTTGTGGGAAATTTCTTATCTTACATTGAAGCTATGAATTTAAAGGCGTTAGGATATAGACACAGATCTAACAAGATGTATATATGAAATATATATGCTAACACTATAAACTACTTTTAACAATATATAATGTTATATATAATAATATAGTATTACATTTTTCAATATATATTTCCGTAAGTTTCAATCAAAATTTTGTACATTTCAATTTCAATTTCAATTGCAATTTCAATTTCGATTTGAATTTGTTCAGTTAACGCCTTGAAAATGTTTTTTTTTTATTACTGGTTAGATAATTTGCTCATTACGCTTTATATAGCTTACTTTTGCTTTCTTCTATAATATTATATGTATATCTCTCTCTTTCTCTCTATTTCTTTCTTTATGTCTAGTTCATCTGCTACTCTGCTTTGAGCTCCAGTTTCATGGCTTGCACGTGATAATTGGCCGACCGCTTGTGATTTTTTAGTTTATTTTATCTCGTTTTCATTTTCATTATATATATATATATATATATATATATATATATATATATATATATAGTATATATATATATATATGACTAGTAAGTCTGGGCATATATTATATAGACTTGTTTATATATAGTAACATATCGAAATGCTTTGTAGCGTAAAAATAAAGGTGCTGCAAAAATGCGAAGAGGAAGTCGATGAAGTTCCTGGTCGAGTTGTGGGTTTATCGGCTGAACGGAAGATGCCACTTCCCCAATGCTGCTGTTGTTGTTGTTGCTGCAACTGCTGCATGCTCCAAAATGCCAGTCGCTGTCTGGCACTAAAAGCCAGAATAGAAGTAAGCTCTCTCTGCCGTGTTAAATGCAATTACGAGACTCAGAGAATAGTCTACAGTCTGCATTCAAATGCCAGACCCGCTGGGATTACACAGACAGACGAGCAGACCGACAGATAGGCGAGCAGACAAACAGACAAACAGACAGACAGCCTAGCAGGCAGACAGACAGACCTAGTTACAGTGGAATGCAGAGATATCTAAGCTTTTATTTTAGTAATTAATACAGATGAAAACAACTTTTTACCCACTGTAATGCCAGCTATCCTACTGTTCATACCATACCACACCCACAGCCAGACTCTGACTTTGACTCTATCTCCTTCTACTACTCCATGGTCTCTGTCTCAGTTTACCTTTTGGTCTTTAGTCTGTTAAGTACTTGTAGTTAGGAACTGCAGATGCTTCTGTGTTTTCTGTCTGTCACACCCATGCCATGGCACACAACTCGACTCCCCCTCAATTCACCCACCACCCGCTGTGTCTGTTTTGTATGTGTAGCACCCTATGGCTAAAGCACCCTTCGATGTGGCGTTAAAAGTCACGATTAAGCGTAAACAGTTGCAATGCAGCGCAGCGTAGAGTAGTCTATAGACACTACAACACCCTCACTTCTTATTCATGGTCCCCCTCAGTCTACTCCATTACCCCTCATCTAACCTTTAATATGCTGCACATCAGAACGAGCTTACATCCCGCCCCAGACAGGTTTTAGCTTCAACTCATGTCTCTCTCTCTCTGCTGATTCTTCTTCTTCTTGTTGACCTTTGCTTTTCTTCGTTGTTGTTGTTGTTGCTGCTGCTCCTGCTGCTGCTGCTGCAGTTTGAAGGGATGTTTCGGGTGTTTTTTCTTTTTTTGGGCTTGGCTTTTGGGCACATAAACTCCGTGAAATTAAGTAATTAAATGTGTGTAAAGTTCACGTCAACTTATCATCATCATCCACATCATCATCATCCACATCATCAACGTTGTCTACATGCTTAACCTCTACTTTCATCTGCTGGAGAAAACCTCATCACTTTGATAAATGTCTACAGATTTATCAAAATGTAAGCGAGAACAAGATGCAAAACGAACAAAGGCAAAGGAAGAAAAAAAAAAACTAACGATTAATTTATTTAACATATCAAATTATTCATTCAACAAATGATTCTACTGAGTTTTGGATACGTTAATGAATGAGATGGGAAAATGCTAAAAATTATATTTAGAATATTATGAAAAAAGTATTTTAAAGGTATTAAATATTAATTGAGAATTCAATTATAAAGAGAGATAACAAAAAATAAAAAATATAATAATAATATTTGGATATTAAATAAATATATTTATTGTTTTTTTTTTTTTTTTAAATCCGGTGGATGTAGCAGCTTTGTGACAACAGAAAATATAGGTAACGCCCATGAAGAGGCACGGCTGACCACATTAAATATATGTATGTATATGGGGTCATGTCTGTCTGTCCCTCTTTAGGCCCAATTTTCAATTCTATCACAATTTCACTCTCGACACTAAATTTAATATCGAAAAAAATAAAATCTTTTTTTTAGAGTAAATTTGATATAGATTCAGAGGCACAAGCTGACCAAGTTTCAGATTAACATAGTGATAATGTTTCGCTTAAAGAATTGGCGCCAAAATCGAATCAAAGCATATAATTAGTAGGGCAAGGAAAATTAGGGATAGGTATTGCAAGAGGTGGACTGGGACTGTGAGTGCGACTGCGATTTCAAATACGACTAAGAGGAACTACAGCTGTGCATGCTGATTGCCGCGAAATATAACTCACTTGAGAAACAAGTTCTCTCTCTCTTTCACTCGGTTTTACTATCTCTCTGGATTTGTGTAGAGCTTTGTCCAGTTGGCAATGTTCTAGTTCAAGTTTGAGCGCGAGTTCGAGTTCCCTGTCCTACAGTATCCTCAACATGACATAAGAAAACAAAAGGTCCAAACAATGACAAAGACTAGAGCAAAGAGCAAAGGATGAATATATATACAAAAAAAAACCGAAAATGAAAACGAATATATTATGTATCTAGTGTAGAGCAAAAAAAAAAAAAAAACTAAAAAGGTTTTGACCAACGGTCAAGCGAGACGCAAAACAACAAAAACAAAAAGTAAAAATTGGTTCCCATCGCGGGACATGGAAGAAATACAAAAATTTAAATTAAAATAGACGAAGGCGCCAAATGCAAATGAGTTAAGGACAACCGCGAGGATGAAGATGAAGACGAAGGATGAACGCGACACGAATGCGACGCGAACTTATTCGGGTGCCACTAAATAGCCGTAAGGGTCTTCAAAGAGAAAGAGTTCGGGGGTTCAGTGCACAATGCGCTGACCACTGTCCAGTAAGACAAAAAGGGTTGCTACTGCTGCTGCTGCTGCTACTGCTACTGCTGCTAATGTTGCAGGGTCAATGCAATTTTCTTACGACATTTGCCTTATCCTTAGACCTGTCTGTGTCCCGTGTCCCTTGTCCCGTGTCCTGTGCCGTTTGCTCCCATTGTAATGAGAATGTTGTGCGATTGCTTCACCCTTTTCTTGTTTTTTTTTTTTTTTTTTTTTTGTTGGAAAAATCCAGTCGCCGTTGCATTGGTCAGTTGATTCATAATTTACGCGATTCGGGCCCGGAACTGATCCGGTCGACCTCATTTGAATATTAGTTGGGTTGGTCAATGATCCTTGATTTGTTGCTATTGCAATTGCTGTTGCTGCTGTGAAATTATCTTAGCGAGTTTCCTTCTTCTTTGCGAACGCATTCTCACATCCTTTGGCATTACACGCTTGACCAAGCCCATGTCGCCTGCCCCTTACTTATGCCCCTTATGCCCCTTAGATCTAGACCTAAAGCAACTCATCTGAACTCATATTTCATGCAATAAGGTCCAGTTCGGCATCGCAGAGGATCACTGAGGACCGTAGGACATGCGTATTACAATTTGATCCTCACTTCTTACAGTCGATTCAAATTTGTTTTATGACTGCGTAATTTCTTGCTTCTCCCTCTCTCCGTGTGTGTGTGCAAGTCCGTTAAAATGATAATTTATGGATTGGTCAGTCTACATATGCTGCACATTTGGGTTAATGAGAGTTTGAACCTTGCCCACGTTTTATCTTTGGTTTATCGCCTTCATTTCGCTTCATTAGCTTAAGCTAAACTTTTGAAATGGAAATTATAGAAGGAATTAATTATAGAAAAATATTTAGATTATATTCAGAGATCTATACATTATATATTATTAGTTCAATGTACGAATATCAGTTTTAAGAATCTTAAATGGAAACTTTATGAACGAACTTAGCACTGAGCAGTGAAAAAATTTTTGCAGGGCGAAAAGTATTAAAAAAATTCTGGAAATTGTTAATTGAAGATCATTGTAAATATAGACTTTTCTTAGATAAAGAACATTTTTTCCTTTCCACCAAAAGTTCCCTATATACTTATATAGCAGATATTGTTAATTTTAAAGATTCTAAATTAATACTAACTTATTTTATTTATGTAGCTATTTATCTTTCTTTTTCCTTTCTGTTTTGAGGAAATATTTAAAAAAATTATTCAGAGCGAACTTTTGAAAATTTTTGTCAGCATATTATTAGTTTTTCTAAGCAAATGAAAGTTTTTCTCCAATCTTTCAACAATTCTCTAGACACTCTGCAAGCAATTTTAATATTAAATTTAAAATCCTAAATTAATACTAACTTATGTAGCTATTAATGTCTCTTCTTCTTTTCTGTTAAGGAAAAATATGGAAAATTTTTTACGAGGGCAATTCTGCAAATTATTGGATGAAAAATATTATAATTATCGTTCTGCATTCTACTAGTTTTTTTTTTGACAATGAAAGTCTTTTTACATTCTTCCAATAGATCCAGAATTAATATTAAATTATTTTTACTGATGTAGCTATTTATCTCTCTTTTTCTTTTCTGTTTTGAGGAAAGATCTGAATAACTTTTCAGGAACGCAGTTTTGAAAATTATTGAAAAATATTATAAATATTTTCAAGCATTTTCATTCTGACAATGAAAAAAGTTCTCTACACATTTTGCAAACAGATATTACTAATTTTAAAGATTTTATCGATCCCAAATTAAACTATCTTATTTTACTTATCTATCTCTTGATATCAATTCTTCTACTTCTTTTCTGTTTTTATGTATCTTTTGCTATGAAAACATTTTGAGAACAGAGAGGGTCAAATCCCTAAAGCCGAACCCGATCAAAATGAGGTCAGTGACTGAGACACAAAAAAAAAAAAAAAAATGTAATAAAAAGGAAAAGGAAGAAAATAAGTAGTAGCAAAAGTAAAGACAGAACAAGGGCAAAGTTCCCTGGGGCATTGTATGCATTAATAACGGTTTCTCAGTGTCCGAAACGAGGCGCGTCCAATGAAAGGAATCAAAATTAGATCAAGGTGCTGGACAAGTTTCCTTAGATTAACAATACAAATTAAAAATTCTAACGGTCAGCAAAGGAAACAGCTACAAAGAGAAAGATGAAGAGACTATGGAATACAGCAATAATCACAATGTTAGAAATTTAGAAGATTTCATAGTAAGCTAAAAAATATAGATAATAAAATTGAAATAAGAATAAAAGTTTTTGTGAATTTAAGATTTAAATTCTTTTGCCATTTACAGCTCTTGAAATAAGTTAAATGCCGCCATTTGTTTTTTGTCAATCTAGCTAGCGTTCGTTTCTGTAATTGGTCCAGACCACAATCATGATGTATGGCATGGCAAATAAATATCATAATAAAAACTGACATTTTCTAACCCAAAAAGTGCCATGTTTAATTATTTGATTTGCAACCCTCTTGAAACTCTTGCAAGACCTTCTCTATAAGGTCAGTTGATGCCTTGTCGGTCAGCAGTTGCAACCCCAATAGAGATTGAGGACATTTTTAATGAAAAATATCCGTTGAGATCAGGTTCAAGATCACAAAGATCAGAGATCTAAGAGCAAAATGCGAGCGAGAAGTATTCAATTAATTTTTTAGCTAAAAAGTTCATCAATTTGTTGTCGGGGGTTCTTTTGGACCGGACATTGGTCAAACTTACGCTCGCTTCGAGATCATCTTGGCGTGACGATAATAACAACAATAAGGACAAGGGCCAACGGGTAAGAAGGGGCGCAAATAAAATTAAGCAACCCTTAAGAAAGAGGACAAGGACAAAAAAAACAGTAAAACTTAAAAAAAAAAAAACACAAAACGGAAAGAAAAGAAAAGGTCGACTAAGTCGCTAAACTGGTTTCTTATATTTTCTGCTTTCCTTTTGTTGATTTATAGGTTCGCGCAACCCTTTGACTTGAAACCTTTACGGCGGGAGGTACAAAAAGAGAGGGAGACAGGAATTTATAAAGATAGAGAGAGAGAGTAAGAGCAAGCGAACGAAGTAAGCCAAAGTCCTGCGGCGAAAGTAGAGCACGTAAGAACAGCATCACATCAAGATCATCATCAAGATGATGAAGATCTTCTTCCCGCTGCATATCCCCACCCCAATTTGTATTCCTTTCTCAGCCATAGCTGGCCACAAGATCTGCGTGTTAAAATACCTTGTTTGGGTTGACGACTTAGAGGGATTGCCCAGCGATTAATTGGGTTACCTTCCAATGTTCTTCTTCGGTCAGTCTTAGCCTCAATCTATGAGTTTCAATTTCAATTTCAGCTTCAGCCTCTTTTTTTTCAATGATCAGCATCACCTTGAGCTACAGTTTCAGCTGTCGCCTAATTAGTAAAAATTTTCTTTCCAAAAATTGTTGTCGAAAGCGGCTTAAAAACGTATTTTGGAAACTGTGTAACAAACAAATTTAATAGCCAACAAAAAAATAAAAAAAATAAAAGTAGCGCCTAGTAAACAGCTCTTAAAGACACCTTACCATCTTCAACTTCAACTTCAACTCCAACTCCAAAACCATCACCCTTCATCTCTATAACTATCTGTTTCTCTCTTTCATAATTTTAGTCTTAAACCTAAACCTAAACGAAACTAGTTTTGGGGGTTTTAGCACAATTTCAGCATCATTTTCATCATATTTTACGTACATCGTTTTGGCTGTTTTTTTTTTTTTTTTTTTTTTTGGGGCTCTTCATTGTCGTCTTGGTTTGTCTTTGGACTTTCTGGTTCTTTCTCAGCACCTTTTGACCCGTGTCGTTGGATTTTTAACTGCGCCCCAGACTAACAAATGAAGCGACAAAACTCCACATGTTTTATAGCCATAAAATATCCAACGCATATACACATACACACACACAGACATACACACAACAGATACATTGAGACACATAATACACACCTCACACACATTTTAGATGAAAGCTAGCCGAGCTGCTCTGCAAACTGGGAAACTGACCAACTGTTTTCAACTGTTTACAGTCTACACTGAGCGAAAATATTTAGGCAATTTATAAAATTGCAAATATTTAATTTATGAAATATTTTATTTCAGTGTATGATTTGTCAATTTTTATTTTAATTTTTTTTTAATTTATTTCTACTAATTTGTAATTCTAATATTTCTAATTATTCTATATTGATTTTCAACTTGAGTCTGTCAATATTTTATTTCAATGTTTTCCTTTTTTTTTATATAAATTTTTAATAATTTAAGAATTGCATATTGATTATCGAAAATATTGTATAATTTCCCACAGTGTATGGCATTGTCAACTACCAATTTTTCAACTAGCGACGACTACCAACTGGGCGGTCGCCTCGGTTCGGTCAACAGTTTCCGTTAGACCTCTTCAACTTGTTCATACTTGTTGTTGTAGTTGTTGCTGTTGCTGCTGCTGCTGTTGTTGTTGTTGTTGTTGTTGCTTATATTGTGTTATAGCCCGTTGCTTGTAGCTGTTGATGTACTTGATGTAGCTCGTCTCATTCTCTCGTTTGTCCATAACTGAAAATTTGAGACAGAAGAAGCAGCAACAGCAACAGCAACAGCAGCAGCAGCAGCAGCAATAACAGCAGTAGCAGCAGCAGTAACAACACAATTTCTCTGTATGTTTCTTCTTTTTTTTTTTTGACAAAAATCATAAAGAAAACTTAATTATATCTGTCGGTCTCTCTGTCTCTCTGTCTCACTGTCTGTCTGTCTCGATGTCACTTTGAACTTGCGCTCAGTGTCTGGGAAAATGACACACACGATCTTTAACTATATCGGTAACCATATCTGAATCTATATATTTATCCTTACCTATATCTGCATTTCTATCAATATTGAAGGCAGCTCAATGAAACGTTAGCAAAACTAAAACTAGCTGAATATTAGTAAAAGAAAGAAAGAGAGAGAGAGTGTGTGCAGAGTGGTAGTGGAAGAGAGACACAGTGAGATGTTTAAGCTTAAGCATTGGTCAGTTCGTGTGGCATGTGGCATGTGGAACACACATACGCAACTGCTGGACCGGTAGACTTTCCAAATGTTAAGACTTTCAGCAGTATGCAGCGGGGGCGGAACGTGCGTGGCAATGTGCTTGTACAGCACGTTGTTGGTTTGCCCAGTTTCGTATACTTCCTCTTAAGTTGCATTTTTGTTTAATTACAATAACAACAACAGCAGCAGCAGCAGCAACAGCAATAATAACAGCAGCAGCAGCAGCTGTAGTAGCAACAGCAACAGCAGCAGTAATAATAACAGCAGCAGCAGCAGCAGCAGCAACAACAAGATGCCGCATTGCATTAACTAAAATCAAACATGCAACACGGACAGACAGACAGTGAGACAGACTGACAGACAGACAGATAGACAGACGGATGGATGGATGGCTAAGTGACGGAGTTAGGCCCAAAAGAGCAGCCAAATTGTTGCGCCATTTTCAATTATGAAATTTTTTTTGTTTCTTTTTCTTGTTGTTATTGTTGTTGTTACTCTTTCGTCTTCGTCTTCTTCTTCAATTTTTTTTTTTATTAGTATTTTTGTTGCACTTGTTTTTTTTTTTTTTTTTTTAACTTGGCAAATTTTACACTGTTTTTTTTTTTTTTGGTGTTTGCTGCAGCAAGATGTGGGGTGGGGGGATTGGTGTTAGTGGCGTTGGCAGAGGCGCCCATGTGCAGTGATTGTGGATTATATAAAGCGAAACGAGCGTAAATCATAAAACAAATATTATAATTGACAAGTGTTGGACTAGCAGATACTCTGTAATTGTATTTTCTTTGAAGTTTTTCCAAATGTTGAAATTTCTAATGTAACTTCAGTTCTTCTCTGCCTCTCTCTTTCTTTCTATCTCTGTCTCTCTGTGTCTCCCTCTCCTTCAGTTACTTTCTGACTCTTCGTTTCTCAAGTGATCACACTAAAATGTTGAGATGATCTTCTACTGTATCTGCAGTAGACTTTCAACTTCATAGATATGCAAAAGTATCTCAAGCTACCAATATAGATTTTAGTCTGTGAATATTTTCATTTACTTGCTAAGCTAAGCTACTCAATCGTAATTGCATGCAATGAGTATAATAAACGCCAAAAGCTGCGTTTGTATCTTGTAGATACAAAAATTGCATCGCAGCGCAGCGCAGCGCGTGCCGGCGCCGTGCGCGCCAAACGGCAGTTAAAAAAAAAAAAAAAAAAACAACAACAAAAAAAAAATATATATATATTTATATACATATGAAAATTGTTAGCTCATCGCAAAAGCAGCGCGGCAGCTGTGAAGGCGGCAACAATGTGGCTAAAACGGGGGGGCGGTGGGAGAGGCGTGACAGAGTACTGCCTGTTGTTTTTATTAATTACACACGGCAACTGTGTATGCTGTAGCTTAGCTGCAACTACGAAACTAGTGTGGGAGAAGGAGAAGGGACAGGGACAGGGAGAGGGAGTGGGAGAAGGACGGGAGAGGGGGAGTTAAAGTTGGAGCAGTGTGCTTGAGGCAGCTTCGTTTGGTCGCTTCTCGCTTCTTGCTTCTGTTGGTTGCGCATGCGCCACAAATTTGTTGCATTTACGCGAGATTTTTATTATGATTTCATTTTCAGTTTTGGATTTTTTTTTTTTTGTTTTCTTGTTTTTAATTTTTACTATTTCTTGACGCTTGTTGTTACAGCAACAACAACAACAACAGCAACAATAACAATAACAAATTGCAGAAAATGATTGCAATATTTGGTTAGCTTCCGAGTGATCACAATGATCGCAACGCAACTGAAATTGATAATGAATGGAAGCTTGCTTGCATCGATCGAATGTTCGAATTTCGTTATCTTATGATCTTTACCAACATCAAGTTACAAATATTTCATTAACCTGGAAACAGAATTGATCTTTGTTAACAGATCGTTGCATTGCATTGCATTGCGTTACGATCGTTTTCAATGTTGACGTGTCTACAATAACAATTTCCTTTTATTTCCTTGGCAACAACATTTTGCTGTCATAACAGTTTCAAGCATCAGGTAGCCACACAATACACTTCAGACTGGAGCTGTCACTGTTTGGGGGTCTATGCGGGACTGGAGACTTGAGACTTTACTCGAGCAGAGTAAGATGATTCTTGTATAAAGAGAAGCTGCATATCCAATTATCACAGGGTATCTGTAGTATTCGGCTTCTTTTTACTGACTATATGCATATAACGCTGAGAATTTGCTTGCCGTTTTCATTGATTTTGCTGAGCTTTGCGGTTCTTTTGTAATCGGATGATCGAGTGGCGACAATGTCCGACAATGGGAAGTGATTTGGTGACTTCACGAAGCATACAATTTACAGCTACAGTTATTATAATAACTCTTTCTCTCTCTCTTGCTCTATCTCTCTCTCTCTCTCTCTGTCTTTCTCTCTTTCGATTATTGGCTATCTCTTTTGTTTAGATGGCCATCTCTTGATCGGTTAGTAGATTCAATGTTAGCCGGTTGAGGATTTCCTGCACTCGAAATTAAAAATCGCCTGGCGTTTCATAACAAACAACAAAGCCAACAACAACAACAAAACTTTTGAGAGTTACTTCACTGTTGCTTTAACTGTCTTCAAGCCGATTTCTTCTGCTTTTGCTTCTACTGCTGCTGCTGCTGCTGCTGTCGCCTCTTCTTCTTCTTCTTCTTCTTCCATTACTACTTTGGTTTTCGTACGCGTTGACGACTGTCACGTTCCCTACATAAATATCCATAAAAAGTAATGCTCACATCCGTCCGGATGAAATGCGTTCGTGTTGGGATGTTCACAAAGATTAACAAATATACAAGAGTGAGCAAGAGTGTGAGCGAGAGCGATAATGTATGAGCGAGAAAGATATTTAGGGAGGGTGGAAGGGGGTTGTAAGATTTTTCAACACTTTCGTTCAATTCTCCTCAAGTCTCAAAGGCATTGCGCAGTGTCATAAATACAAGTAATAACGATAAGATAACGGACCATAAAACAGAAGAAAATAACAATAACAATAACAACAACAACAACGAGAACAACAACACAATTTAGTTTTGCCTCATTCACACGATCTGAGCAAAATCAAATAAAGATACAGATACAAACGCATATAGTATATGCTATATATATATGTATAAGTCTATAGTGAGAGCTATACTTACCTGAGATGTCGATGCCATACACAGCATAGATTGATATAGTCACAGAGAGAGGCAATGGTTGAATGTGTGTGTGTGAGTGAGAGTGAGAGAGAGAGAGAGAGAGAGAGAGAGAGAGAAAGAACGAGAGTTATCTTTAGGCTTCAGCTTGAATTTTTGAGTTTAGTCAAACAAATTCGATTGACTTTTGTGGCTCTGATAAAAGATACAGAGAGCGAGAGAGAGGGAAAGAGAGAGATGATACGATATGATACTTCATACTCATACCATAATCATATAATGCAGGTGTCCCATACATATGTATGTACATCCTATAGGCAGTTCAGTACCAGTTTACCATCTGGATTGATACCTAAAAGCTGAGAACAAATTTAACAAGAGACGAGAGCAAACCCCCAGTTTAATGTGACTTCAGTTGATTCAATATTTGGCCAGCTTATCGAGCACCCACACAGCAACTCAATTCAGTCAATAAGAGAAAACGATTCACAACTCGATTCCTATCATAGATTAACACATATACATTTATATATACATATGTATTCAGTTCTAGTCGAGGGTCAAGGGGTTGAAATTGATTGTTAAGCCTTTTTGGAGCAGCTGTATGTAAATTGAGAAGTAATATGTATGTATATACAAATAAATATCTATATAGTTTATATGTGTTAAGCCTAAGTTCAGTTGCTAGATTTGGAATTCAAGAATTACAGTAAAATGTTGCGAAGGTTATTGAGACAAAGCTTATGCTAAAGCTAAGCTTAGAGCTATAGTTATAGACATATATATATATATATATATATATATATATATATATATGTTAGAATCTTGTACGATTAGCTTAACTAATTAGTCGCATGGCGAAGGTTCTCACTATAGTTCCTTGAACGCGTTTCGCATTCGCATTTTGCCACACATGCAATGCCAATCGAAGTCAAGTTAAATCCAACATTAAGTACATCCGCCCACCCAAGTCTCTAGACTCAAGAGCCGAAACGATTAAAAAGGGGTTCTTCGGTACTTCAATACAACAGCTTTACACAGCTGCCCAATGTGACTGACGCCTTGAGAAAACCAGCGAAGCAATAGTCGATCGATTATTCGACTGTGGCTTCTGACTTAAGTCAAGGTCTCACAACATCCTCCCAAAATGCCAATTATATACATATATATATGTACATACATATTTACATTATGGTATTATCTATATTTTATTATTGGATTCTTTAGTTAGTTGTGTGTTAATTCAATTAAAATAATACATTTATATTTACAAGAATCAATGTTAAAATTATTAGAGCGCTGAGAGAAGTCTCCTCCAAGTATAACGAAGTCATTGCTAATACTCAGAACATAAAAACTCTAAAAAAAACACACAATTTTAAAAGACAATTTAATTAAATAATTAATAAAAAATTATTTATTAAAAAATAAATTACAGTTAGACAACAATATAATGAACATCGCAACAATTAATCAATATTTTTTTTTTTTTTTTTTTTAAATAAAAAATATATTTAACAATTCGAATATAATAAAGTAATACCAGTTTCTTAGTGGGGTTTCCCCCAAAATAAACTGTGTACAATCATATGACAGTAGTAATAAAATTTAATGCAACTGATTAGATAAATTAATGAAATTAATTGTTTTTGCTAAATTTGTTAAATACTTATCTAAGAACTATGTCAAGCTGTCTATATATGATCTTGTTGACTATTAAAGCTAGAGTTCTAAAATTTTGGTAGACAGGTAATTCTATAATAGATAAGCATATCAAAGTAAAAGGAATCTAGGAATATATATATATATAGAAACCTATATCATATACATACATATGTATTATCTAGTTAAAGATACATTTTCTATGATATGCTAAGCATTAGCATTATGCCATCCACTTTAGAGCACCTTTACTGTATGTAGTAGTAGTTGTCAGAAGTAATGTTATTAGGTACATCATATGTATGTTGTACTATGTCTATGTTGCTTGGGGCCAACAAACCCATTTAACCTACAAGTGGCCAATGTCTTGAGCTGCGTCCGTTTAATTACGGAAAATGATCGCGGCAAAGAGCATTTCCTGTCGCATTGTCATTGCTTTTGGTATCTCTCTTTCTCTGTCTATCTTTCACCCTCTCTCTCTCTCTCTCTCTCTCTCTCTGTCTTTGTTTTTGACTTTGCGCACACAAAGTCCATTTTAAGAAGTAGGTAGTACCTCAACTATAGAACCCCCTCGCACGGCCCGGACTCCTTAGCATACCCATCATAGTACTCTCCACCCATATGGCACGCCGTGTGCTTATCTTTTGTCTTTCTTCATTTGGCCTGTCTTTGGCTCGTCTTTCACTTTGATAATTTCTCCGCACTTTGGCGGCAAGCCATTGTCCATTGTCCATTGCCCATTGCCCATTGCCCATTGCCCATTGCCCATTGCCCATTGCCCAATGCCCATTGCTGGTTGATCGTTTGCCCGTTTGCTCGTTTGCTTGCTTGCTCATTGCTTCTTGCCCCATACACAGTCTGGGTCTGAGTCTCTGATTTGCTCTTAGAATTTTAAATAGGCTGATCAGATGAGCAGCACAACACGATCGGACAAATTGAACAAAATCTCTTTTGGCTCTTTGCCCAATAGAGACCAAATTGAAGCCTAGCCCACAACTTGCATGAAGAACTCACTGAAGATCAACTGAATAATGCTAAGAGCTACGTCTACGTCTTTTGATTATTGATCGTGCAGGTAAATATGTATGTTTAGCAAGATTATATACAGCATGTGTAGATCTCAACTTTAACTGAAAATAGCTTAAGATCTGTTTAAAGTTATTTAAAAAAAAAAAACATTAAATATATTCATGATAATTTCTATAAAATCTAATTCAAGATCCATAAAAAACACTCTTCAAATTTAATAGTCTTTGTGATCTTTAAGATTATAAACGTGTAGATCGTTTAGGAATGAACAAAACTCTGTCTAGATCGATAACAATTATGTTGTAGGCAAAGGATAAAGACAACTTTACGACTTTCTGCAAATCTTGTGGATCATAAAATGCACTCGCTATAACAATGATCATAATAATAATAATAACAAGAAGAAGAAGAAGCAGACGAACAGTAGAGACAACTGAGAATTCTGTTAGAGCCAGAAAATACTTAAAGCAAACGAAGCGTCAAACGTGTCAAACATAAAAAGAGACAAGTCTTCTGCTACTTCTTCTTCATATGCAGACTAAGATCTATTACCAGATGCCTTTACACTGCAATAGTATACCAGTCAAGGCGTGGGCGCGCCTGAGTATGAGAAAGACAGATAGACATATAGAGAGGGAGAGAGAGAGAGAGAGAGAGAAAGAGCATCAAGTGATCCTCTGAAAGACGTTACGAGAGTCATTTCCTTTCGGGCCACTTGACAGAATGGCGCTGCTCGTGGCATACTAATTGGATATGGCTACGGGAATGCTGAGATTGAAGGCAATACTATCTGGTAGGAATGTGGGGAAGTGTGGGGTAGGGAGGCCATGAGTCTGTGCCCATTAAATTGGTACTTGACGCGAGGCAGGAGAGGATCATCAACATCATCAACATCATCATCATCATCATCATCATCATGATTATCGTGATCATCTTCAGAAGTAACAGCAAACAGCAAAAGCGACATCAACATGTTTATCGTTGCCATTTTTGAGGTCGCTGTTGCGTCTGCGTCTCTCCGCACAATTTAATGGCCCCGTGAGGCGTTGCCCGTACTGCATACTAATTATATATTGTTTGGATGGATCTGTGCATCCGATTCCGAACCGAACCAAACCGATCTGATGCGATGCGAAACGATGCGATGCGATGTGATGTGATGCGATGTGATGCGTTAGGCAGAGGCCTCTTTTTCTATATCTCTGTCTCTATCTCCTTCTCTTTCTCTCTCTCTTTGTATCTCCATGTCTTAGCTGTGAAGACTCGAGCCAAGATCTTGTACCGAATGTGACCGCCTACACTCAGTAGCTGCGTGGGAATCATTTAAGCAGGCAACGCAGCTACCAAAAAAAAAAAAAATTACAAAAAAAAAAACTAAATTTCGGTCGAAAATGTATTTTATGTGGAAAACGTGAGGATGCCTTCTTACGCTCTCTCTATCTATCTCTCTCTGTCTCTGTTTGCCTCTCTCTCGATCTCACATTCATTTTTGGGCTTATTTATATGCTAACCGAATCATCAATGGCCCTCATAATGCGCACGCCAAGTGACATTCACTGTCGGATTCCCATTCCGATTCCAATTCCAAGTCCAATTCCGATTCCGATTTTGTTTCGGATTTGGTTTTGGATTTGGTTTCAGATTCGGATAACGATTTCAATTTCGGAGTTTTTGGCATTTTTAAGGTGACATAATCAAAACAAACAAGCGAGAGTTTAAGGCTAAGTAGACTCTACGGTTGACTAGCAGATACTCTGTAGATATTATTAAGAACTATATGCTGAGCTCTTTGTATTTGTACAATATCATTCAAATAACAAATTTTATATTGTTAAAAACTATTTACAGATCCTTTTTGCATCATAATAGCATTATATCAAATTTAATGAATCCATTAAATTTCAGTTCATTAAGACTAGTAGGACATAATCTGTAGATATTATTACAAATTATACACAGATATTTTAATATTGCATGATAACAATTAATAACTGTAACTCTGATAAATACGCAGTTTATAGAGTTAATTGTTTTGCCTTATAATGTCTACAGGGTATATATAAACCATAGCTGAGCTCAACCAGATAAATACGTACTTGAACCTCAGGCATAAATGCGAATACCGTTGTTGCTGCTGCAACAGTGGCAATAATAATAATAACAGCAACATCAACAGTAACATCAACATCAGCAACAAAAATAAAAACAACAACAACATCCTGGAAAGAGGTCAAGTGATTGCCCAATGCTGCTCAGTATCTGACTCTTAAGCTCTGTCTCTGCCTTGGTCTCTTGTGCAAAGTATGTATATCTCATTGTGTTTTCTCATCAGGTGCGCGACGATGTCGCCGTTGAAATATGATCCACATTGTGTATGCATGATCGTATGATCGTCCAATGTCCAGACGTCCATTTGTCCCATCGTCCAATTGTCCATCCGTCCTACTCTCGTCCGTTGTCCATTGTCATCAGTATTTTGTTGATGTTGACACTGAGAAAAACATCGTAACGGATCCATTCACTGATCAACACCAACATCCCCCAACTCTATGCAGAAGTGGAAGAAGAAGAAGACGAACAAGAGCTTGCAACATGTAAGTGCAACTCTCCATCTCCATCTAAATATCTGAGTATCTCTTAAACTCAACCCTCAATTCAATCGCAGCCTGTGAGAGACGTGATCAGTTTCAGTTACAGTAGATGTTTGGGGGCATCCTGAGGAAGTCAGGTGCCTAATTGTTTCCGTTTATTGCCATCAGTTCACAGTTTTTTTTTTCTCCTTCTTTTTCTCTCTCTCTCCCTCTCTCTCTCTTTCTCGCTGTTCTTGTCTCATACTATTTTTTTTCTTCAATTTATTTATTTTTTCTTCTTATTGATTTCATTGACGCTTTGTGTGGTTTGTTTTTTGTTTTTTTTTTTTTGTTTGACGACATCTGATCTCCATTGATAAGCCTCACACCGGTAGGATTCTCTTCTTCTTCTCTACTCTTTCTCTCTCATTCTCCTTCTTCTTCACCTACACTGTTTCTACTTTCTTTTTTCTTCGCCAGTGTGTCGCGTAACCTTTTGACATTTTGCCTCTGAGAAACTGCAAGTATAAGGTTTCAGTAGCCAACTACCTCAAGGATGTTTTTTTTGAGTACGGTTCGACATGCTGTATCCGAAGAATCTCAATGAAAAATTTCTTTGGAAATTTCTAATTAAATAATTATAATAATTATGTAATAAAAAAATGTCTTCTTCTTTCTATTTTTGGCTATAGCAAACAATCAGCAAAATGTAATTTGCAGTGTAGATAACTTAGCATTGATAATACTTGTAGAACTTTCCACTCGATATGTTACATTGTTTTATTCAAATTAATATGCTAAGTGCTGCTAAGTAGAAGAAATACGCATAGTATCTATAAGGAATTGGAGCAAAACCGAGTGACAAGTAATAGAAAAAGCAACAAAAACAAAAACAAGCACAAAAATGAAAACGAGCAGCGATAAGAGATAGGATAGGGAATCGCGGAGGGAAGCCGCGGACCCAGTTACCAATAGAGTTACAAAGAAACACACAAAAAATTGGCCGATAAAGAGATACAAAATACTTAGGCAAAGACTCGAAGACCCAAAGACAATTGACACGCTGCATGCTAATTGGGAAAATGGAGGCGCGTTTCCATTTAATGTATACCCAAACCTCAGACCCCAAAAACACAAATCTAAAATCCAAATCCAAACGTTAACCCAACCCAACCCAACTCAACGCAACTCTACTCAAATATACTGACTGCACTTTCAGTTCAAATACAACTTGAAATTGAGTCGAAACGTTGTAAACGTTGCTTGGGCGCTTTGTCTAATTAACATAAAATTAACTTATAATCATTGTGCCAATTGTCGCCATAGTCTTAAAGCTTGAAATTTAAAACGCCACAAAAAAAAATGTGTAGAAGAAAACGTAGCAGAAGAAAAAGAAGAAGCAACAAAGTAAAAAAAAAGCAACTGAAAAATTGGAGCAAAATGGGCTGCGAGACCGTGGGAAACGTTGAGATTAATTTTATTTTAATTATTTTATCAAAACGTTTGTGGAACTGACTGACTTTGCCAGCGTCTGTGGCTGCGACTGTGACTGCGACTGTGACTGCGGCTACGCTGACTGAGACGACAGCTGCGACAGTGACTGTGGCTATGAATTTGACGTCGCCGGCGACGTTGACTGCAGCGTAGAATGTGACGACGACAACTACAACTGCGGCTTGCTTTACTCTATATCATATGAGGCAAAGTCGAAAGATATGAATGAGAATTATTTTTAAAAAAATTTATAAATATTTTTGTTTTCAAGTTAAATTTTTAATTCTTATTTATGAAAAAATGTTTTGAAATTTTTGAATATTTTGAAAAATGTCGCCAGTGTATTTAAAACAGCGACGCGTTTCCATTGTTTTGTGACTTTCATGATATATATATATATATATATATATATATATATATATATATATATATTTCTTTCTTTTTTTTTCTCACTTGGCATTTTATTACATGAGTTATTTGCTTGGCAGTGTATTATCAAGCGACTATGAGGTAAAAGGGGGCGGCTAGCGGTAGTTAGCAGAGGGAGGAGATGTCTGCTCTGCTTTTTGTCACATAATGTGGCCCAGCAATTAAACGAAACGGCTTCGAATTAAGCCAAGTAGCTGTGACGGACCGCGCACTTTGCATACCAATTTGCTGTGATTTGCCAGAGAAATGAAATGAGGGCGAAATCGAAAACGAGAGTGGACTTTAGAGAGAGATAGAGATAGAGATAGAAAGAGATGGAGATGGAGAGAGAAAGAGAGAGTGAGATATTGTGAAAGAGCAGTAATAGAAGATGAAGTATCTACCATCTAGATTAAGTAACAGATTAAGAGCAAGGACCACCAAAGTCACTACAGACAAACAGAATGAAAGAGTGAGAGAGAGAGAGAGAGAGAGAGAGAAGTAGAGAGAGCCCATTAAAAGTGTAAACTGTCACACAGAGTAAGTCGCGCAAAACGGGAGATGACCCTGTAACAAGTTCCCAAAAACATATAAAAAACAGAAACAAAAAAATGAAACAACAAGAACACTGAACACAGGATGACACCGGTAGCTGTTAGCTGTTAGCTGTTTCATAACTTTTTATGAAGATGATTAGCCCATAAAACTGATATGAAATGCAACGAGCGGCGTCTCAAAGTGTCGCACTCTTAACTTGGTCAAGTGTAGATCTTGCAGAAGGTCGAGACGGGTGGCCCAAAATCAGATGAAGACCACAGACAACATTTGTCGGCTAACTTTGGTCTCTTCCAATGTTCGAGAACTGTGGAAATGTTGAACCTATAGAACTCTTGCTCTGGTTATCACATCTTCTGAGCAAATATTAAACATCTTTTATGCCAGCTTTGACGCCGTTTCTCTTCCACTTTCAATTGTCTCTCTCTCTTTCTCTCTCTCTCTCTCTCTCTTGCTCTCACTCTCATTGTACTTCTCTGTTTGTCTTTGTCGGCATTTTGATCTTTGTTGTGCTTTATCTTCTCGCTGCCTATGTGTGTATGTGTGTGTGTGTGTGTGTGTTCATTGTGATGCTCCATATTCATAATAATGCTCGTAAAGATCTTAAAGTTAATGTTGATCATCATTATGGCCGGAACTTGTCACATGCCAAGTCGATTGCGTGGCTGTTGTCGTTTATGGCCTGTTGGTTCCTGTTTAGTACACTCAAATATGGAGATCAAATGGGAACTGACAAATTGACAAAGTTCAGTTTGAATACAGATATTATAACTGTTATGGGTTTGGCATAGAGCAATTGTAGATTATAGATCAGTTAAAAGCTGAAGATCAGTTGAAGACTGTTAATCTGTTGAAGACTGTAGATCAGTTGAAGACTGAAGATCAGTTGGCGATTGAAGATCAATTTTAGACTGAAGATCAGTTAACGACTGAAGATCAGTTGTAAACATGAAGATCAGTAGGAGAGTGAAGATCAGTTGAAGACTGAAGATCAGTGAAGAAGCATTTGAGATTGAACACCCACGAAAAACTATACATACTTTACACCTAAGTTA
Organism: Zaprionus obscuricornis; assembly: GCA_037044475.1. NCBI lineage: Eukaryota > Metazoa > Arthropoda > Insecta > Diptera > Drosophilidae > Zaprionus > Zaprionus obscuricornis. The sequence continues at coordinate 141,549 of JBAMBR010005357.1, read as the reverse complement.
TATGGTAAGTGCTAGAATGCAGCACGATCTTCTTGTCTCTCATGTGACAATTTTTCTATAAGAAATTTGTCTGACAAATTTTTTGTTGTACAACATCAAGCGTTACACATATGAATATTGTATTTTTTAGACATTTATCAATAACTTATGACTGACTCATAAAAGATTAGCTTGCAATACAACAGTACTTAAAAAATATCTTGGCTGACGAATCTTTTGGAATTGAACTCAATTTTCTTAGTATTTATTATGAATTTATATTTATTATCAGAAGACACCATAGTCCGATCGTATGTCTCGTATAGTTAGCGATCAGCGATCAGCGTTCAGCAATCAATACCGATCAGTATCGATGGCAACGATAACAACAACAAGACAAAAAAAAAAAAAATACGACAGAGAGCAGACAAAAAGTACTTTGACTGACGCATTACGTTGCGTATTAATGGGCTGACAGCTTGGTAAAGTTCAATTGGGTCAAAATCAGCATAAAAATCCGTATGTGATGGGTTTGTGATTTCAACGGATCGCATTGGATCGGATTGGATCGTATTGGATTGGATCGGATCGGAATTGAATTGAATTGAATCGGGTCGTATTGAATCGTATCGGATCGAAATGAAAATGGAATGGAATGAAATGGTTTGGAACTGTCAGTCAAATGTGGCAACTTATTGCAATTGTAATGCGTTGAATATTGATGAGTGACAGATAGATACAAAGGTTGCGAAGTCATCGTACTAAGACAAACAGAGAAAGAGTAAGAGTAAGAGAGAGAGAGAGAGAGAGAGAGAGAGAGAATTATAAAAACAGATACTAAATATCCAATATAATACTATCTGTTCAAGACTAAAGTACGAATACCCTCTCGATATATTTAATTCAATAAGATTACCTTGAAAATTTATGTAAAACTCTATAGATAGCCCAATATATAATATTATATATCCCCCCACCAAGAGTATAGACTATGGCAAATAAAAAGTGAAATTAATGTTTGGAATGTTTTTAAAGAACTTAAAGAACCACAGATAGAAAAACAGAGTGAGAGAGAGTTGAAAAAAAGTTCTGAGAATTTAGTGTGATTAGAGATGCGTGAGTGACACGATATATATTATATATATGTATATATATATTTATATATAGAAATGTTATTTAAACAACTAAAAATATATATTAAATTTGTCTTCAAAATAATAATAAGAAAAAGTAAAAGAAACTAAAACTATCGAAATTATAATGAGAATATATCGTGTAGTTAAATTAAATCGCGTGTGATACGACTCACGCACACCTTTAGCTGCTGCGGTCCCCCATCAACCCCATTTTCTTGCCTTCTGCTCTCACTCTCTCTGTCTCTTCTCTTCTCTTCTCTACCTTTGCTCTGAATTTAGTCGAAGGTTTCGCGTGTTGCCTGCGCCTGATCTATGCAAATGAGTCGCGAGTATGTTGTTGACGTTGGCGACACTTTGCCCTATGGAGATACGCATTGCCTCTCAATGTCTAGCTCCCCGTCTTCTACCTCTCTCTTTCTCTGTCTATCTCTCTGTTACTCTCTCTCTCTCTCTCTCTCTCTCTTTCTGTTTACGTTTATACATTAAAAATATGCAACAACAAGAAGACAAACCTAAATACCAAAACTCGATAGCGAACGGCGACCAGCGAACCAGCGAACCAGCGAAACACAAAATGATAATCACAAATGAAAGAAAAATAGAATTATAAAATTGCCAATTGTCTGAAGCTAATCGAATTTCCGTTCTATACTTTATTTTATCTGTTGTTGATGTTTATGTTATGCTCCTAAGTGCTACTCTATGTTACTCTCAGGAGAAAACTTAACACAGATAGATAGTGTGTGAGAGAGAGAGGACGAAAATAAAGGAAGATGGACAGAAGGGAAGCACTTCCTGTTGTCAATTGTTGAAATTGTATGTAAATATAGGGCCTGACCTTCGATAAAGATGTCAACCGCAAAATGCAGAAGGCAGAACACAGGATCTACTACTTGGTCAGTTTCCAGCTCTCAGGTAGAGTTCATTCTCTTACTCGTACTGTCTCTCTCAGTCACTCTTAGTCGTTGTCACCTCTGCGTCTTGCATTGCTCATTAGGCAATTTTTAGCTTAGCGTTTTCCGTTTTATGTTGTGATAGTTTCTATCTTTATGTATATTTTCCAGGGGTCTGACTCAGTTTCCTATCTTTCATTTGACCCACAACAAACCAGAACTCTCAGCTGCAGATCTCCATTTCCATTAAATACTGTATAATGCGATGTATAATGCCAACCAAAACAAATTATTAAGCAACTACAAAAAAAAAAAAAACAAAAAAATTATACAAATGTTTTACAAATTTTTGTTTTAAATATGAAAAAATAAATAACAAATAAATATTAAAGGAAATACAAAATAAATAGTAAGTCAATTCTAAATATATACCAAATAAATACTAAATAAATACCAAATAAATACTAAATAAATACCAAATAAATACTAAATAAATACTAAATAAATACTAAATTAATACCAAATAAATACCGAATAAATACTAAATAAATACCAAATAATGAAAAAAAACCAAATAATGAAAAAAATACCAAAGAAATGCAAAATAAATACTTTAAAAAATACCATGAAAAATATGTAATAAATATAAATTTCGAAAGAAATTGTTCTTCTAGCTTAATTGTACTTCTTAAACTCATATTTTATTTCTAATATCGTGTCTTATCAAGCATGTTCGTGTCACGACAAGCAAAAAAGAAAAAAACGAAGACGTGTTTCTTTTTAACCCTCAAAGCATTATATATTCAGTGCGTTCAGTTAGGTAATGCGCACTGTGGCAAGATCTACACAAACCGAAGATTTTCAAGACGGCAACAACAGCATTAACAACAACAACAACAACAGCAGCAACAATAATAACATCAACAACAACGTTGGTTGCCGCAGCATGGCACAGCATTTTAATATAGAAATTTTCTTATTATTTTTAGGCCAACGGCCTACAACGGCCCCGAGGCCTCCGACAGCGATTGCGACGAGTGCCAACATCAACATCAACGACAACAACAATAACATCGACATCGACATCGACAATAGCAGCAGCAACATCCAATACCAAATTCCAATTGGAAACCAACGCCAAAGCCAATCAGACGAAAGCCAAGCAGCTCTGCAGCAGCTAACGCAACCATTGAGCAGCCATCGTCGGCCATCAGAGTACATCGACAATCCGATGTCCGTTGTCTGTCTGCCAGTCCATCTGTCTGCCCGTCTCTCTCTCTCTCGTTTGTCTCACTACCACAGCCACTATGCCTCTGACTTTTCCCTTCTCCACCCAATACACTCCCCAAAATCCAATGGCAATCGCAGTCCATACATAGAGACGGCTGCCCCCTTGCATGAATATTGTTAAATCTTGACAGCGGCGACAATTTGGTCAAAAAGAAAGTCGTAGTTGCTGCGCTATGCGTATACCCTATAATCATAACAGTTCATAGATGGGGTATAACAGTGTGTACAATTGTATGAAGAATTAATTCAATATTTTTAGTATTACTTTTAATTTTAATGTCCTGCTTTTAGTATTATTGTACTCATTAATATTTTCATTAATATATTCATTAGAAGTAATAATAACATTGCGATTGCAATTAATATTATCATTGGGTTTTTTCATTAGTATATTCATAAGCATTATCATTATTGTTACATTATTTTTTCATATTATTTATTTTTAATTTATTTTTGTTATAATTATTTTCATTATTAAATTAATTTTATTAACTTTTAATGTTTTTTTTTTATTGGAATTGTCATTCGAATATTTCATTAATATTTTCATTAGAAATTTTATTAATATTTTCATATAATTTTTTTTTTCATATTATTGATTTTTAATTTATTTTTATTATAATTATTTTCATTATTAAATTAATTTCATTAACTTTTAATTTTTTTTTTTTTTTTTTATTGGAATTGTCATTTGAATATTTTATTAATATTTTTATTAGTAATTTTATCAATTTTTTCATTAATATTTTCATTATTATTAGTTTAATTATTTATATCATTGTTATAATAAATATTTTTATTATCTACAAAAACTAAAAATAAATATAGTAAATAAATATACAGGGTATCTTTGCGTCGCTTTGTCATTAAGTTCTCATTAGGTCTCGAGCTTTGATTTTGGCTTTGCTTTGTCCATCATTCATTGAAGATTGGCGTCGCAGCAGCAGCAACAACAGCAGCAGTAGCAGCAGCAGCCACCGTAGGCCGCAGTCAACGAATCAACATCGAACATGAACATCGCCATCACAATCGACACGAAGAGTTTTATGCAGTTGGAGCTTGGTAAATGCTTAATGGGGTTCGCCATCGTTTGGGCCATCGGGTCTGAGAGTTGATCGGACAGTTGGTCGGTCGGTCGGTTGGTTGGTTAGTTGGTTGTCATGGCGTACGTTTGGCTTAAAGAAAACACACATCATGAATCTTTAATGAAGAATCACCAAGTTTGGGGGGCCTGGGTTTGGGACTGGGCCTGGGCCTGGGCCTTGGCCAGTGTCTTGCGTCTTGTGTCTTGTGAGGCACGATCATATGCGTTGCCGCACATTTTCTTTTATTGAGCCGTAAGATTCAAATTGTTGTTGCTTACAAGCATTTATGTTTTTTCTTTTTTGATAGTTGATACCCTATAAACCTAAACGAGTTATAGTAGTTGATCAATAACTGAATCTTTTGAATTTTTTTATGAAAACTTTAAAGATTCCTAGAGTTAAAATTTTATAAGACACAAGTAGTTCTACTAAATCAAATTTCCTCTTGGAATTTCGCTTTATGTTTTTATAGAGTATCTCTCAGTCGTTCTTCAAATTATTAAAAACATTCTTACGTGTATAATTTTTTTGGATGTATTTTCGTATTTGGCGCGACGTTTGAAGACCGCCAGCAGCCATAGCCCATTGTCGATCGTGAATTGCGCGGATCAAACTAGAGACCTGAAACCTCAGACGCACCGCACAGACCCACAAAATAACTATGAGAGTGACAGAGAGAGAGGGAGAGAGAGAGAGAGAGAGAGAGATGGTGAGTGAGCCATGGTCACCATTGTGCACCCATCGCAATGTTAATGTATTTGGAAATCGTGATGGAGAATGGAAAGCATAAAATCGAAATTAACGAAATTTCAATGCTCTATCGATAAATCGATAACGATAAACAATCGATAAAAATAATGAACATCATATCTTAAAAACTTTACTTTAAATCATAGTATAAGAAATAATTATTAAAATCAATATTCAAAAAATATATCGATAATTATCGATAACGATAACTTAGCAAATGCTGACTATATGTTATTTACCTGCCTAGTTGTCAAAACGATTTCTCATACATACACTATAAAATTGAGCTGTCGAACAGATCGTTATGGAATTTGTGGACAGGAGAAGAAAGAGGAAAGACTAAAAAAGAAGAGAAGAGAGAAGAGAGTAAAGGGAGGCATCATCATAAAAGAAATTTATTGACAAACTATGCATTATTAAAAAATTATATGTACATGTGGAGTGTGTGCTGTGCTGTGCTGTGGTGTGGTGTGGTGTGGTGTGTGGTGTGTGCTGTGTGGTGTGCTTTGTGGTGCGTTTTGAGATTTGTTTAATAATAAATTCATTATGCGAGACGATGGCGGAGAAATTAAGCATGCATAGATATGTATGTATGGTGGGGCATATGATGGGGGCATGTATGCGTAGTATGCGGTATTCGGCTTGTGGTATGGGGCATGAGAGTATGGACATGACAGTATGGCCAATGGATATTGATATTGATATTGTATGAAGAGACAACTATGGAAGACTATGGGGAGACAATATGGTCAACGAACTGGTGGACCGTGAAAGTTGTCTGCACGACGATGACAATGACGATGACAACGAAGACGACAACGATTCTGACCCAAAAAACCAAATGAAAAGAAAAAAAAAAAAAAAATGAGCAATTCAATATGTGATTTCATTATGATAATTGTAGAAATTAGTAAAATGATGTATGAGCATTAGAGACGCAACAGCAAAAGCAAATGTAAATAACAATTGAATTGAAGAATTTGATCTGCAACGAACTTGAAATGAAAGATTTCAATATACATACTTCAAGTATTCAAGTCAAGTATTAATGTCATAATCGTTTAATGAATTGAGGCCAATAATTTTACATATACATATGTATATGGTAGTCTTCTATAATGACAATAAGTTATGATGCTTGAATAGAAAGTTGAAGCTAAACTTAAAGAAGAGTTATACTCTTGCGTTAGTGTAAAGTATAAGCTACAGCTTCAGCTGGTGTGACATGGGATATGCGCCTTGTAAAGCTTCCTTGAATTTGTCACAGCAGCAGTAGCAAACAGAAAGGAAACAGCCAGCGGCATCCAAGTTCAAGTTCTAAAGTGCAAGTCAAATCAAGCATTACAACACAATGTTTCCGACTTCCGATGTGAGTTTCATATTCCTGAAATGTGAGCAATACCAAAAAAAAAGGGGGATCACACGTGAGAAGTTGAATGTTGAAGAGTAAGGAAGGAAAAAGCTATATACATATGTATATACAAACAACTGGCCAACTGTCCAAATGTCCAAAGTGTCCAACGGTGCAACATACTCTGTAAAACTTCTTACGCCTTTGCTCATATGCTAATGTAGAACTGTGCCGCCTTCCACTTGATTAAACAAGTTGAGCGACCCTCTGTTCTGTTTATGTCCTGGCGATTCTGTGAAATTTATATTAAGAGGGGTTGCCTCTTGCTCTATCATTCTCTCTCTCTCTCTCTCGCTCTCGCTCTCTCTTATTCGCTCTCTGTCGCTGGCACTCTCTCGATCTATCTTGCTATGTAATTTGATGCCAGACAATGATCCGTTGACGCTTGATCTTGGTCAACAGTCGGCTGGAAAAACGGTTACCGCAATGACAGGTGCAGCGTTGCCAGGATGATGATGACGATCCTGGCTGACGAAGACGATATGATGCAAGGCAAGGATGCACCTTTCTGCAACTGCAGCCGCCACTTGCCACCACTTGTCGCTACCAAACTTCTCTGTGCGCTCGAGTGTAATGCAAAACGTGTGTCGTCGGCCCGAAAACCGAAGGCCAAAACAAAAACAGAAACAGAAACTGAAAACGGAAAACAAAAAAAAAATAACACCATCAACTGAAATTGAAACAGTAAGAGAAACAGGTAAATAAAACAGCAGCAGGCAGCAGATATACAGAAGGAAGAACGTTCATTCAACTGCTAACAGGACACACACACACACATACACAGGCACATGAAGGTCCTTTTGACTAGGCCAGGATCAATGTTCGATATACAGTTTATTGAACTATAAATTGTAATTGGTTTCACAATTATTAAATAACGAATCACCCCACACAGCATGTTCTCAGCTTCACATAGCAATTGTTAAACACTTAAAGATACCCTGTAATCAACTTTAAAAAATAAAAATAAAAAACTTTTCTATATATACGTTATATTAATATAGCAAGAGTTACAAGTAAACATTATTTCAACTTATTTATTTGAGTTATCTACAAACTATTTTCCATTATCTATCTGTCTGAAGATGTGCTGTAACAGAAAACAATATTATTTTTAGCATGCCGACAATGTTATACTCTATAATTTTCAATTTTGCATTGCTTGCTATATGACGTCACCAAAAACAAATAAAGTAAGTTTCATCAGCATAACTTATGAAATAAATAAGTTTTTCATACAATAACTTAATTCTTGCTTGATTATTCCTATGACAGCTATATGATATCGGACAGCTATCCGATATGAACCAAACTTAGCAGATATGTATTAGTCCGAAATAAACTCAACTCCTTTTATTTTTAACTGATTAGCAAATAAAATAGTTTTTCATACAAAAATTAAATTTGTAACCGATATTTGCTATGACAGCTATATGATATAGTGCTACGATCTGACTCTTGCGGACTTATATATAGCTTATAAGAGGTATGCATACTATATTTAATAGGGATTGCTTTATTTGGCTTGCAACAGACCATCGGATGCACAGTCGGACAGTCGGACATGCAGATTTGGACTTGTCTGTTGATGCTGCTCACGAATATATATGTATATACTTTTTGGATACTGAAACGCCTCATTAGTGACATTACAAACTCATGGTCAAATTCAATAGACTCTATATAGTCTCCTTAGGGACATGGTCAAAATTAATAGACTCTATGTAAGTGTATAAGAAAAACAACTCAAAAAAAAAAAAAATGAAAAAAACAAACGGATGATAAACTCATCATCTGTGGACAAACAGAGGTGCGTCAACTTGGTTAAGTATTGATTACCTGGCACAACAAAAAAACAAAAACTACAACAACAATAAGAACAACATTGGCAAGAAGGTGTGTGTGTTTTTTTTTTTCGGTGTCTGCTGCTGATGACGTTCGACAATCGTCAATCGGCGCTGTGTCAATAATTTAATCAGTTCAAATATGAGATACAAGACACAAGATACAAAATACAAAAAAACAAAATAATACAAGCACTAGGAATTGCGAGTTTCGTTTACAATTTGAATATGCAGCCGGCGCAGACGTAGTGCAACAGCAGCAGCAGCAGCAGCAGCAGCAGTAGTGTGCAGTGGCAGCGCCGGCTGCATTGTCAACGCTTCATGCAATATTCTAAAACTTCCATTTCCTTCTCACAGATTGAATTGAAGTTACGTTTAGGGTTTTTTTTTTCTTCATTTTTTTTTTTTTTTTTGCCATGTTAAATAAATATTTTAGTTGACTGATAAAAAAAAAAAAAAAGAAGAGAAAGAGAAAACGTCAGAGTGGTGGGAGAGGCAGGCGACGTGTGGCGTGCGGCATGTGGCATGTTGTTGTCGCATATGAGGACGGGTAAAAAAAAAAAAAGCGCACGCAGATGCATTTCGAGCTCATGTTTGTTCTATGCTGATGTTGTTCCTCTTGCGTGGGACATTACCCAAACACACACACACACATGTATATAGAATACAGCAAAAAAAATACGTTGTAGATACAGCTAGAGCTAAAGCTAGAGCTAGATATACTACAGCTACACATTAACGAATAGATAGTTGCCATGGCTATGAAGTCGAGCAAACACATGAATATTCAATCAGTTGCAATGTTGCGAGGGTGGTTCGAAAACGACCGTTACCAAAGGGTTGGGGTTTATTTTTTGCTTTGCCAATGGGGCGCTAAATTCAGCGTACAGTAAATGAAACTAAATATACCAAAAAAAAAAAAAAAAAAAAAAGAAGATTGACAGGCAAAAACTTGTAGAAGAATATAAAGGAAATGCAAAAGTAATTAACGAAAGTGTAAAAGAAAAACAAACTAAAATGAAATAATAGAAAGATCTACAAGAAGATAATACAAGTCGTCGACTAAACTAAACTAAATGGAATTAAGATTAAATAAAACGATGGTAAAAACAAAAAAAAACAAATTGAACAAACAAAATTATCCTCGACATGCCGAAATTGTAATACACTTTCTTCCAAGCTTAAATGCAGCGTTTTTCATAGAGAAAATCAATTTTTGAGCGATCATTTATATGGTAATTATATGCTATAGTAGTCGAATCAGCATTAAATATAGCTGATAAATATAACTCGTCACTAAACTCAAATACTATAAATTTCAGTCGGATATTTTAACAAATATAAAAGTTCTGCATTTTCGGACGATAGTTCCCATAGCAGCTATATGAAATATTGTTATGATCGGGATCGCTTCGATCTAATAGTAGAATTGGAATATATATGTATATACTTTATAGGATATCTACCACGCCTTCTTCTATATATTGCAGAATCAATATGCAAGAGTATAAAAAAAAATTTAGATAAAGTGCAAGAGATAGATAGAGAAAAAGAGAGAAGAGCAGTATAGAGTAAAGTTATCTGTCGACCTTGCTTTACCCTTAGCGTAATTTCCAATTTACGATCCATTATCATTGAGTATTCGATGTTGATCCGCACCAAGAGCTGTCGCCCCTTGTCTGCCTGCCCAATGGGGCTCAATGCAATATTAACAGCTAACAGCTAACAGTTCCCCAAAGTCAAATCGTATCGAACATCAGCGAATAGCGAACAATAAGCCAAAGTCGAATCGTTTTCTATATTTATATATATATATAGAAATAAAAAATATATAGAAATACCTTCTAGATAGATAGATAGATGTATGTAAGTAGGTAACATTATCAAGAATAAATAGATAACGTGTGAGTAAACGTCTCTGTCTCTATTTCTATCTCTGTCTCTAGCCTCGATTCAATTTAACTCTTAAAGAAAAACCACAAAAAAAATGGAAAAAAAAATAATTTGATCGACTAAATGATGACCTGTAAATATAAGGAAAATTATATATGATATACATATAATATTTCCAGCAAACTTTTCTTTATATTTCAATTATTTCTCTTTAAACCATTGAGCAAACTTACAAACCAAATTTTCAAGCTCTAAAATAAGCAGAAACTGTAAAAAATTAATGCCCATAAGTCTAGGGTATACATGCATGCATAGACTATATACAACGCACACGAAAAATAGAGAACCGACAATATAGCGACAACAAGAAATTCACCTGGCCCTGATATCAAAACACACATTGTCGACATCGGCTTAAATCTCAAGAGCGTGTACATATACAGGAAATCAGCTCACCTCCAATACGTCCCATGCGTCAATCCTCTCACATACCACATACCCCTCCCTCAATCTAATGTCTTGTCTTAGTCTAAGAAAGCTACAAAAAATTATTGTGAGAGTGGGGTGAGTTTTGCTTGCTCTGCATATATGTATGTGTGTGTGTATGTGTATTATTTTTGGAATCTTATCGCTTGGCAAAATCATCGATCATCTCAAATTCACGATCCATCATCATTAGCGATAAGACCGTTTCCGTATACCAATGAAATACTCTTGAAGTTTCATATTTTGCCGCAGTGCAGATCTTCAGAAAGTTGAAAAAAAAAAGCTCAAAATTTATATATATATATTTATAGAGATATATTTTTTGTATGATCTATTGTTTAAGTTAACTATCTTTAGACTCTGCCCAGTTTTCAACTTTATCTCGTCTATAATGCACTGCGCATGGGACATGCCACAATCTTCCGTAATGAATCGAGTTTCAGCCCCGTAAAGTCAGTTGATGAAACCAAAATAATAATAATAAAAAAAAACCTACAAAAATAAGAAATCAAATAAAAAATAAAAAAAAAAATGAAACATTTTCTATCGTCGATTCCATTCGATTTGCCTTGAGGCCTTGTACTTGCGTTTATCTTTATTATGGGGGCCTCATTGCCTCAATTTTTTTTTTTTTTTTTTTTTGTATTTTATACTTCATTTTTTTCCAATTCTTATTAGAAGACGACGAAGACGCTCTTCTGTGTTCTCAATTTGATTGGCCAGACGGTTGACTAAATCATTTCACGTGCCTTGCCCGATTATATAGTACATGTACATATATAGTTGAAGATATATGGAACGCTCAATAAATAATCAACTTATAATGCACCCTCAAAATGCGTCTTATATTGCGTCTCTCATAGCTTCACAGCTTTTGTATTTCCCTACTTCTCTAACTATTACCTCTAGATCTACTATCTGCCTCTCTCGCTCTATCTCACATAATGTCGTAGTCGTCGGCGTCGTCTTGCCAATTTTTTTTATTTTTTTATTTTTTATGACACCTTGAAGTATTTTCCAACTTGTTTATACAATTTTATTATTAAGCCTTTTTACACTGTCCATTATATATTATATTTTTTTTTTTTTGCTTTTCATTCTTTTTTTGTATTCTTTAGATTTTGAATTTTCTTTAAATTCTATAATTAAAATTAAAAAAAAAAAAAGGGAAAAAATGGAAACAAAATATATTGAGAAATTTAGTGTGAATTTTCTTGCAGTGCAGTGCAGTTGTCATATAAATAGTCGCGATTATCTGTATAGTGCAACTATTGGTTGTAAGCATGCACATTGCGATCGATAGATCTATCGATCTACAATTAATAGACCCCTATAGATAAGAGATATGTATTAACAGTCGCTGTCAGATAGCAGCTTACAGCTCACACACACACACACACACTTACATAAACATAGAAAGTGTATTACACACCCATACATATAAACTTTACAATTGCAGTTCATTTTTCAAGGGGATTTTATCGCCAATCGTTGAGCCTGCTAAAGCCCCCAAAAAGTATCTCTATCTATCTTTCTGCCTTCTCTGTCTGTCTGCTCTGTCTGCCTGCCTGTGCAGTCTCTTGCAGGGTTTTAGTTCTAAAGACGCTGTAAACGATTTTTAAGCCTCAGCTCCGCCCTCAGCTTGCGCGTGATAAACAAAAACAAAATTGAAATTGAAATTGAAATAAAAATAGTTATAGTTATAGTTAAGACTCGATGAGTTTACAGTTTGTTTTTTTTTTTTATTTTCATTGAGCTTGTTGTCTTTGTCACTCCTGTTCTTGTGTCAATAGATTGATTGCATCAGTGATCGCATTTGTGGATCACACATTCAATGCCTTCAAACGTTGCTGCTGACTCAGGGCCGATTTTGCGATGAATCATACGGCGACTTTGTCTCATATCAGCACCAAAAAAAAAAACAAAAAAAAGATATAGACAAATAACAAAAAAAAAATAGCTATAATCACTTTAGCAAGTCTTAGTCTATATGTCTCTCTGTCTCTCTGTCAGTGTGTGTGTGTGACCAACATTTGGGCCATAAATCGTTTCCAGTTAAAACTCATTATGTAATTGACCATTTTGATGGGAAAGTTACATTGAACTGAACAACTGAACGTCAAATTGTTCATACATAATTCCTTAGACAATTTCACATTTTTCCCAACGCCTCATCGTCTTCATCGTCTTTAACGTCTTCGTTGTCGACGTTGTCTTCGTTTCTTATTTCGTATTCCCTATTACTTGCCCCATTTAATATCCTTATGCGGTATCCTTAATGTCCTCATGGTGAATCAATAAAAGCTAACGCATAATTTATGACCACAAACTCAAGAGAAATACTACGAAATTTATCTATCTCTATCTTTCTATCTCGAACTGTCTCTTTCTTTCGCTATGTGTGTCTCTGTGTCTATCTCTCTGTCACTCTCCTAGTGCTCCATTTGCAGCTGTCCGCCCACCTGTCCAGGTTAGCTGTCCATCATTTATGGTATTGTCAGTCTATTGATTCGTACACTGTGCCAAAAACCATTTGCAATTTATAAATGACTTAATAATCTATAATCTATGAATTTATTATCTACCTATTATCTAGATAGATAATAATACTAATATTATTACTAACATTAAAAATAAAATTAATATATTTTTTTTTTAATTTTGTTTTAATTTTTAAAAATTTAATTTTTTTATTATTAATTATTTTTATTTTTATTTTTATTTATTTATTTTTATTATCAAATTGTGAATTTAAATTTCCTTATAAATTTTACTATTATTATTAGCATTAATATTATTATTATTATTATTATTATTAATATTGTTATTAGTAATATTATTATTATTATCATTTAAACCTAATAAATATTTGTCTCAGTGTAAGCTTTACCTATGCTTCTCACATACATATTCTCTTGTCTTCCTTCCACACCCAATTCATCCCCACCGCTGCTTTCTTCTTCTTCTTCTGCTTCTATTGCTCTGCTCGCCTGACCAACTGAAGAAGCGTAGTTGAAGCAAAGCAACGAAAAAAAAAAAAAAAAAATGGTGTGTGTATTTGTATCTTGCAGATACAGATACACAAGTGTTGCCAGGTAACCGAAAACCATGAGAATTGTACATAACAAACCAAAACACAGAGCACCGTTGGGCTTTGCCAGTCAGCCCCATATAAGCTATATATATAAGATGTATACATATAGGGGTGGATCAGACAACCCACCCCACCCCACCGCACCCCATGCCATTTCACCTTCAAGCCAAAAAAAAAAAAAAAACCACCACACCTACAGCCTTCAGACAGTTTTCTATGTGTGCTGCGGGTGCTTCTGCTGCTGCTACTGCTGCTGTGGCTTCTGATGTTATTGCTGTTGTTTGTTGCTGCTTCTGCTGCTGCGGCTGATGTTGTCATTGGCCAGCCACCGCCCGCATGATTTCATCTGGCAACAACAACATACATAGAAACATACATACAGACTATACGTATATATGTAACCTGTTTGTGCTGCTGGATGCAACAACAACAATAACTAAACGATGTCTGGGCCAAAATCGATAAATATATCTGCTGTTGCTGCTGTTTTTGCTGCTGTTGCTGCAGCTGCGTCTGCTTTGTGGTTCGTTGACTAAATGCGGGCGTGTGCGTTGTATATAAAGCGAATACATATACATACATACATACACTTATATATATACATATATACATATACATACATACATACATACATATAATACATCGTGCATTATGCTGTGTATCTGCTTTGCCCAGAAAAATCAATGCGAAGAGCCCAAAGCAGAGCAAAAGCAGACGCAGAAGCAGTAACAGAGCAAACGCAGACGCAGCGCAGAGCAAACGAATCACAAAAACGCAAGTCACGCGGCCCATACAAAGATGTATATAACACATACACACACACACACACACACACATGCATAAATATCAACACACTAAGCATATACACATACACATTGAGCAGAACATTGTAAATGGTTGTCGGTCCTGCGCAGCAGCAGAAGCTGAGACAGAGATAGCAGCAGCAGCCGAGAGGCTGCTGTGGTTGGTTCACACAGAGAAACACGCACACAACCACTGAGAGCGACATACATAATCTATATATTTATGTATGCATGCATGTGTGTGTGTGAAACAGCGCTGCCCGCTACTCCTGCGCGCAAAACGAGAACAAATCTCTCAACGGGCAAAAGGAAACAACAAGAACAAAAAACGCTGCATGAAATGAGAAGGAAATACAGCAGCAGAGAAGAAGAAGAAGCAGCAAAACAGAAAAGAGCAGCAGCCGCAGAGCAGCAGAAGCAGAAATAGCGACAGCGGCAGCAAAAGCTGTGCAGTCACTATAGCAGTCGCAGTCAGCGTCGCAGTCACGACTGCTCGTCTGCCCAATTGCTAGGCGGCAATTTATCAGCTTTCCTGACAAAATGATGCGACGTCAACAGCGCTGCTTTTGTATGCGCGCGCTCTCTTTCACACGCTAATATGCGCTCGCTCTCACTCTGTCTCTCTCTGACTGCCTGGCCGACTCTCTCACTTTGTGCAATGCTCGCTCTCAGCATTGCCACTCTCTCAGCGTATCTATGTGGCTTATCTGTGTGAGCTGTAAGTGCTTGTGTGTGCGAGAGACTCAAGTGAGGGCGCGAGTGCTGTGCTCTCTCACACCGTTGCTGCTGCTGCTGCTGCTGTTGCTGTTGCTGCCATCGCGTAGCTCTCTGCTGCTGTGGCGGCTGGCTATGCGCTTTGATTACACCTGAGTTGTTGTTGCTGCTGCTGCTGTTTGGTTTTTCTTCTTCTGCAATGTCGTTGAACGCGCGCCCGCGCTTCGTGTGTCGTGAGGAGTTTTTTCTTTTTATTGTTTTTTTTTCCCTTTTTTTTTTTGTGTTTTTCTGTTGTCGACGTTGACTGCGACGTCAACAACAAACGTCGCTGTCGCTAACGCTACTTCAATTGAATTGTAATGAGCGTGTGGCGGCAATGTTGTTGCTGCTGGTTTTTATTTTGGAAAATTTGTTAAATTTTCGTCGCCAGCTTTACGGTTTTTTGCGTTTTGCCTTTCGTATTGCCTTTGTTGTTGTGGTTGCTGCTGCGTTTTACGTTTTTATTTTCGGCACTCATCTCTTACTCTCTCTGTCTCTCTCTCTCTCTCTCTCTGTCTGTCGCACACACTAGCGCATGTTGTTACCTTTTGCTGTGTTTTTGCTATCTTCAACTCTAATTTGTTTAAATTGTTTTTTAATTAACTATCAACGACATTTTCTTCTTTTCATTGTTTGTCATACAATTTTCTTAGCTTTTTCTTCTTTCGCTACTTCTTGTGTTTTAAGTTTATTTTTATTTTTATTTTTTTTGTATTTTTTTTTTGATTCTGTAGCCCAAAAGATGATAATGTTGTTTCTGTAGTTATTATAATGAAGCTGTAGCGAAGTTGATTATAGTTGAAAATACTTTGATGTACATATTTATCTAGTTTTAATAGAGTCATGAAGCATTGCGACTGAATTTGAATTTTGCTAGAATTTTCAAAATCTCAATGATTTAGCTTATCAAATTTTTGGTATGAATATTTTTTGCTGAGACCGCATAGTCAGCATTAGTTGCAACAAATTTTTGTTTGACTCTTGAAATAAAATTATTTATTTTTATTTTGCTTTTATATATTTGATTTTGTAATATAATTAATTTTTTTATTTAAAAATTTAATTTTAATTTTATTCGAGTTTTATATATTTTATTTTTTTATATAATTTATATTTATTTAAAATATATTAATTATTTTAACTTCTATTTTTTTTTTTTAAATATTATTTTTATTTTTAATATTTTATATTTTTGATGTTTTTATTGTTTTCATATTTTTATAAATTCTTTATAATTTTTTTTTTAAATTTTGTTCCTATATATTTATATTATTATTTTTATTTTTTTTTTTTATTATTATTTTTTTATATTTTTAATTTTTTTTTTTTTTAAAGCAAATTTTTTTTTTAATTTTTAATGAAATTCGACAAGAAGTTGAAATTTCCCACAGTGACTCATATTTCTTGGTGTGGAAGGGGAAAGTAGAAGAAACAAGGAGCAAGGCCTAGTCATATTTTTGCTCTCACTAACACACATACACACACTCTCTCTTTCTCTCTTTCTCAGTCTGTGTCTTTTTATACTCTTACTCTTCTCAGCGGAAAGTCTTTATGGTATTGTGTCTCTCGTCCTTGACCCTGGACACATTGACTAATTGCGCGGGCAGCCAATTTTCCAATTTCCATTGCACTTTACGTTACGTTACACACATCGTAGACGTCACCAAAGTTAGCGTCGCAGCGTCGCAGTTGCTGTTGCTGTCGTAGTACTAGTTGCTGGCGTCGCGTCGCTATTGTTATTGTTGTTGTTGTTCTTTTGGTCTATTTTAAAAATAAAACACGCTAACGACGCGTAATAACCATAAATAGCTAAAAATATTTCACAGTGTGTTGCTCTGCATACGTTTGTGTGCGTGTGCGTGTGTGTTGAGTGTGTTGAAAGTGTTGCTGTATCTGCAAGTACGTGTAACGGCAGCTAACTGCAACTCACAGCAATAGCAGTAACAGCAACAACAGCAGCAACATCAACAACAATTGTTTCATGTTTCATTTGCTTTGTCATTGCCAAAATATGATCCGCCTACTTCCTGTCACTTCACTGTCTGCCATCTATACTACTACCCCCACCCCCGCCCTTAGCTCCACCGCTTCCACTGTGCTAACCTTCGACTCTAGCTTGGCACCTGTCCACGTTTCGTTTATGGTTTTGGTCAATTTTAATTTGTTGGCCTCCTTTGTTGCCTTATCAGACGCTGAATGATTGAACGGCTGCTGTAGCTCTGCTGCTGCTGCTGGTGCTTCTTCTTACTTTACTGCTAATTGTTGCTGTTGTTGCTGTTGTTGCTATTGTTGCTGTTGCTGCTGTTGTTGCGCCTTTGATGTATCGCTTATCTAATCGACAGTCGTCAATCGTCAGTCGCCGACGCAGTTTCACATATCTACTCCCCCCAGCTCACCTCTCCCCGCCCCTCCTCACTAAACGTAAGTGAAAAACAAAAAGTCATAAGATTAACGAAGCTGCGCGACAATTGTAGTTGTGTTTGTGCTGATGATGGTAGAGATTGCTGGGGGGAAGGGTGTTTGCTGGGCGTGGCCAGGCATACATTGTACTGTGGCAACTGTGCGTGTTGCTTGTTGCTTGTTCCATTTGCTGCTTCTGGTATTTGCTTTCATTGTTGTTGCTGTTGTTGCTTTATGACACCTCGCGATAGTCGCAATTATAAGAATATAAAGAGACGCGCAACAGTTTGATAGGCCAACAATACGACAATCGACTATGAAATATCCTAGAAAATAATGTTGACTTCCAGGGAAATTTCCTATATATAATATATGAAATGAAGTTGACATTGAAACAATATACCCCATGCACATAATTACAGGATATTTTAATGCATATACTATTATTGATTTCACATATTTAATGGCGCATTGCGTTTTGCATAGTTTTATTTACAGCTTCAAGGCGGCGAATGAGAGAATGAGAGAGATAGGGAGAGCGAGAGCGAGAGAGACAGTTAGCTGAGTATGAGCAGTAGAAAAGTTTTGGAAAAGTTCAAAGATTATGACGCACAATGCATGGTAACTGTACTAAAATACAGCTGGACGCACATCTTGCGCAAGATTCAGCGTGTTTATGCATGTGTATGCGTGTCTATGTATGTGTATGTGTGTGTGTGTGTGTGTGTTTATAATCAATGAACTGATAAGCCATTTACCGTTAACTCTATCGAGCTGTACGACTCTATTAGCATAACGCTCTAATCTTACCGCATGCATGCTTCACTTTCATATACGCCTGTGCGTGTGTGTGTGTGTGTGTGTGTGCATATATGTGTGTTTTGCTGTGTAGTTGAACTATATTTAAAGCGTCAAGGTAAATTGTTTATCTGACTCTAAATGAGAAATGTTGATGAATTCGAATTTTGCTTTTACGATTTTTGATACAAAATTCCAATGGCAATGTTTCATTCTAATACAGATTCCTATTACACTGCAAGAAATATTTTCTAATAATTGCAAATAAATTTGATTTTAGTTTAATTTTTATTTTTTATACACTTGCAATAATGGATGGACAGCTGTCATAGGAAGAAGCGATGAAAAATTAAGTTTTTGTATGGAAAAAAACTTTTTGTTTGTTGAGAAATTTAACTGAAACTGCCAGGATATCAGTTTATTAATATCCTTAAACTAATCTATTAATTTGATTGAAATCGGACAACTATATCTTATAGCTGCCATAGAAACAAACAATCTAAAATTGAGTTTTCCTATAAAAAAAAAAAAACTTTTTATTTGTTAAGTTACCCGGTTGAAAATGACAGGATGTGGCAGGATGTTAGCCTTAAAGTATCATATAAATTTTATCGAAATCGGACAGCTATAGTTGCCATAGAAACAAACATTCGAAAATTAAGTTTTTATATGAAAAACATTTCATCTATTACTACAAGGGACAAAGACATCTTCGTCACGCCAAAAATAATTTTAGTTTCTTGTTTTTTTTTTCACTTTTAACAATTTCATGCTTGAACTTTTATGCAATATACAATATATATGTACATATATATATTTTTTTTTTATATAAGATGTCACTGTATGTATGTATGGTTCTTGTTTCGCGCAGTGTATTTGAATTTATTATTGATAAGTTGCATTCAAGCTGCCCCACAAGGCACGTCAAATTTACCAGGTTGCTGCTTTATGTAATAATTTTGCTCGAAATAAAGAAAACAGCAAAACAGGAAACGTGTTCAAAGTCAATTTTTGCATTGAAATATGCAACGTAGACATTGGCAGCACGGCAGCGTCAACTGACACTTCGTGCTGCGCTGCGTTCCTCCGTTTAACTGCTACCTGACCCCAAGTGTCACAATAGCTCCCCCGCTCCCCCGCTCCACCCCCCCGAACACCCGCACACCCACACATCCCATTTAACTGTCTTAACACTAGCTAGGCTACGCCCACTGGAACAGCTAATTGCATAAATAGCATGATGCGAAGTGCATATCATAAGCTTTAAGCGCATAAGACACATACGACATTATGCGAGGGCTGTTCATAAAGTTCGTGTGACAGGTGGAAAAATATATAATTTGTATATAAAAAGTATCTGTATGTCTATAGAAAGTTATCTGACAAGTACAAGTATAGTGTATAATGAATGAAAATATATAAGCGAGGGTAGTTCATAAAGTTCTTAGGTGGAAAATTATATTAATTTTATAGAAAATATCTGAATAACGATAAAGAGACGATAAAGACAACAATCTAGTGTGTAATAGAAAAAAAAATATATAAACGAGGGTAGATTAAAAAGTTTTGTATGGCATATGGAAAAAGGTATCTTTTGTATGTAAGATATTAATAGCCAGTTATATGAAAAGTGGGTAGTATATAACGGAAGAATATAATACAAGCGAGGGTGGTTTATAAAGTTTGAATGAATAGTGGAAAAAAAATAGAATATTTTGATTATGGAAAGTATCGGTACATCTATAGAGAGTTATCTCATAGTGGAATAATGTATAAATATTAAACGAGGGCAGTTTATATAGTTAGCTAATTACGAAATATGTTGAAAAATGTTTAGTCAAATATGTATATCTTATGCATGGTATCCTAGCATCAAATAAAGTAAATACAGTAAAACTATATGCGAGGGCAGCCTTTAAAGTTTCCTGTGAGGCGTATATAAATGTTAATATTCGAGTAAAAATGCAACTGATGTGCGAATGTTATATATATAATATATGTCTGCAAGTTGCTGCGTTCAATACATTGCACAGGTATCTAAAGTTCGTAATCCCTTTTGTGTGTGCTTAGTATAGACTGATTTCTGAATGCTGAGTGCCGTGTGCTCTGATAAGCGATCGATTGCTGTAAAAGTAAATACATTATATATGTGCATATATGTATATATCTATATATGTATATGTATATAATGAAACTCATCAAAGTCCGAAAATGTGGAAAAGTCATAGAATGTAATCAGGCCATTAAATGTATCTCATGACATGAGCGCAACGCTCAGCGCTCAGCGCTCAACGCTGCTCATCGTTCGTATTGTTTTTGGCTTACGACTATGAAACGTGCGCTATGAACAACAATAGCAACAACAACAAAAAATATATGTATGTATATATATATTTTTTTGTTGAGCTCATGAATTGCGAGCATTACCTCCTAACATTTCTGTCGCACCAGCAGCTCTACCTTAGACTGTTTTACAATTCCATCTCTTTGTTATATACCCTGTAACTGCAACTGCAAAATATACTATAGATACATATAGAGTATGAAAGAGAGAGACAGAGAGACGGAGAGTCAGTTCGTCTGCGACTTTTGTCTCCAATTACGATTGCAGCAGCCTCGTGGCGCCAGACACACGTAATTAGAACGAGCCCCAAGACCCAAAATAATAATTGGTCAGCGATTTTTATTGTACAATATTCAATGTTCTTCATTTCTCATTCCCTCATACACTATTCGCCATTTGCCATAACTTCGATACTTGATTCACTCACTAGACACATTCAACATACAACATTCAACAGTTAGTTAAGCAATTTGCCTGCGTCTATCACAGTCTACGTGCCACATAATGAGCAATGCGACGCGACGCGTCTGTCTCTCTCTTGCTCTTGAACACGAAAACAACACAGAACAACACCTCCTACATAAGCTTCCATTATACATACCTCCTCACCCCCTGCTATTCATCTTCCCTCTCTTCTCCCCCCCCCCTCCCCCCTCACTCCATATAGTCATCATATATTATTATTATTATTATTATAAAATGTTTTGTAGCATGTGCAACTTGCATAATTCTCTGTTGAAGCGACAGACAGACAGACAGAAGTGTCTAATATGCAGCTGGTAGGTAAATGGTGGATGAGGAGGTGTGGCGGTAGGGTGGCAAAGGAGTGTGGGTGGTGCAGCAGTTTAGATTTAGTGCATGAGGTGTGAATGTTTACATGTGTATGCAATATAAAGTGTAAACATTGAGCATGCTCAGATACCCTGTACATAGTAACAAAGATTTTATTTCATATATGATCCGATAAATGACCACATATATATATATATATATATATAGAAAGTATATATAATCTTTGTCTGTTTCAAGTCTCTGTTTATCTATACTTCTATCTACTATTCTATCTATAGACAGTCAATTTTCAATATAGTCAAAGGCATTCATAATAATTTCTAGTAATTGTAAGGCAATTTGATTGATATCAATATTTAATCAATCAATCAATCAAACATAAGCAAACTTATGCACAAATTATGAATGCAATTTATTCTTTTGCTTTTGCACTGCTTCAATTTTATTTTAAGGTCTAAGGTGTTTATAGATTTTTCATGATTGTTGCCTATATATGAATAGCTATATATTTGCATTTTAGTCTCTCCATCAAAATTTCATGATTTATCTATAGGATATCCAATGATCTAGTGATTGATCCACATATTAAATTTGAATAGCTCTAGCTTTCTAGACGTAACTGAGTTTCTTGGATTTTAGATACTACGTATTTACTAAATCCAAGTTTTATCTCTTCCTAACGTAGAATGAGAATATTTATGAAATTTTATAATTTTATAGACTGCCGGACTCGCAGTTTCTATAGACTTGCACTATACTCTTTACACTATTTAAAGTCTCAAGTTGCTGCAAGGCAAATTTCTAAGTCAAATTCACTTTCAGTTTGTGAATTTGTCCAGTTCTGTCATCAGATACAACTTTGTTCTTGTTTTTCTAATTTTGTTTTCTTTTCGTTTTCATTTGCCGAGTTTTCAGTTTTCAGTTTTACATTTTCCGTTTTTATTTTTTTTTTTATATATATATATATTTTTTTTTTTTTCATTTCATTTTCCTTTGCCCAATTTCCATTAAGAAGTAATTACTCGAACGTTGCTGCTCATTAATTTCGTGATCGCATGCCATGTAAAATGCACGTGAGGAGACCAAGACGCGCAGACAGAGATGTACATAGAGGAGCTACAAAAAAAGGGAGTGAGAGCGAGAGAGAGAGACAGATAGAGAAGCAGGGATAGATACTAAGTAGTATAACAAATATGAGCACGAGTCGAGTCTGTAAGGGTAATGTGGCAAGAGGGGCATAAAGATAGTGCAACAGCAACAGCAGCAACAACCACACAAGAGACATTGCAACACCTGCCACACACAAACACATACACAGAGTGAGAGACAACCACTGCAACTACAACTGCAACTGCAGCAAATAACTTAGCTCGTTGCGGGGGTAACTGTAAGACTAACTGCAGCTGCCGTTCATTCGATTGCCTCTCATACGTTGCGCATACGCCACGTGCAACAGCAAACTTTACAACACGAAATCTAGTTCAGTTAGCAGCACTAGAGCGGCTCTCTAGTGTCTTCAGACACACCCATTGCTCATTGACCGCTGCTAATCAATTGTGCCACAATCTGGCCACAATCTACATACCATACATATCAAGTATATGTATGTGGCAAGTTCAGTTTGTCTTTGTCTTTGTCTACGTCTTAAACTTCACAATTTAAAACTTAAAACTCAAATCAAAATTGATATGGACGTTTAACACAGTTTAATACGGTTCAGCAACAGGTCACTTTCTCAAAATATATATATAGAAAGTTGCATGCGTATCGCACAATTGAAAGATCTTAGAATATTAGATAGTCGACTTTTTACATACACTGTACAAAATAAATGACTCTTGCTATAGAAATTATGCATGAAAATAAAAAGTCAAGGTATGATGATTGATCTATGAGCTAATGATCGTTTAGTAAAGATATATAAAAAAAATTTTTCATAACTCTTAGCTTATATAGTAACTAAATTTCTAGGGTTTCAGATACATCGCTGTGACTGAGTTATAGTTGCTAATCAGCGTCTAATAAGAATATAGTTCAGCTAATTTCCAAGTACCAATAGGCAATAAACTTTGTTATAGATCTGAAGCTTGTGATCGATCGTCGATCGATTGTATCTATATACCAAATGTCATAGATCTAACTTGAGTTCCTTTAGTTGATCGAGTCTATATATTAAAGTTTGTTGATCAATCATGGATCAGTTTAGTTGGTGATCCTCCAGTAACTTTATATGCCTAATATAATAAGAAGATTCCTTGAGTTGATCGTGTCTAAATCAAAGTTTTATGATTGATCTGCTGCTAGTGATCCTCTGGTAAATCTATATATCAAATTTCATAGCTCTAACTTATATAGAAACAGTATTTCCTAGATTATATAGTGACTTAAAGTTCTATTGCTAGTCAACTATATATGAATTTTCATAACGCTAACTCTGCTAGATGCCCAGTTCTTATAGATAGGCATAAACAAAGAAATAGACTTGCACTACCGAAATCAACCTTTTGTGTTACCAGTATATGGTAACCGTCTAGTCTATGATGATGCCCCAATATCAAAGAATTAACTGCCATACGAGTCAAAGTCTTCTTTATATAAATAGATGATGTTATGGTATAGGAAAAAAGGTTTTCGGGGGGGAGGGGAGGGTTAGAGGGTTAAAGCAACAATGTTGATACTGTCAAGAAGTAGCTTAAAACAAAAGATAAACGAAGTTAAAGCAAAAGAAGAAGCAGCAGTAGAGGCAGCAGTAGCAGTAACAGCAGCAGTTAAAGAAAAAACAGACATACACCGGAGCAGACCTTGAAACAGTTCAAAAACGTAAACGGTTCAGTGATCATTGAAAAAAAAAAAAATAAAATAAAATAAAAATGTAAAGAATATAAAACGGAGCCAGAAACTGGGAGAAACTGAAAAGAAGAAAATACAAAAAAAAAATATATACGAGTATATACAGACAACAGTCAAAAGCAGAAGCAGAAGCAGTAACAGCAACAGAAGCTGGAAGATAATGACAGAAAAAGAGAGAGAGAGGGAATGAGAGAGATTGAGAGTGGTAGAGCAAGAAGAATGAAAGAAGAATTGGCCGCACAACATCCGTCATCTTGACTGTGGATGAGCTTGGCATGCCATGCCATGATATAGGGGTCTCAACTCTACACTCTCCACACTCTCATACTCCACACTCGTCACTCGTCTGAGCTCTTTGAGATATGAGTATGAGGGGTAGACAGTACCTGGTACCTTGATACATGGTTAACATAAGTATTCGGTCCCCGGGTCTCTGGTCTCTAGTCTCTGGTCTCTGGTCTCTGGCGTGCGCGCTGATCTGCCTGACTGCGTCGCAGCCGCCCCGCTAAGAGGTCGTCGTTGATGTTGTGTGAGCTCTGCTCTCTTGGTCAAAAATCGTTGAGCCGTTGAGAAGTAGAGTCAACATAGTCAGCAGCAGCAGCAGCAGCCCATTAACAGTGTTGGTAAACGTCAGTCAGCTGTGCAGCTTTGCTTAGCTGCAGTTGCCATTTGCAGTTTGTTCAGCTTCTTCTATATATATTTTTATTTTTTTTTTTTTAGGATGCGCAAATGGCAAATCGAAAAATCAGTATTTCAAGCATAATTTATAAGGCTATAATGCGACTAATAGATACCCTGTACTTGTGTACATCCAAAGCATTAGCTGCTTATATTGAGCGCTGCTTATAAATGCAGTGTCGCTGTAATCATTTTTGTTATAAATCAAGTTCCTTTTGATTCTATATAATAAATTCTGTAGAATTTTTTGCATGTTTTGCTGTTCTATTGAATTTATAGTGCAAAGTATTATTAGGCAATATGAGAAAATCTAAGCTCAATTTGTTGCTCTGAGTCTGTGTTTATCTGGTAAAGTCTATGGATACAGCGCTGAGTTACGTATCTCTTTCTCTCCCCCTCCCCCTCTCTTTCTCTTTCTCTCTCACTTTAGCTTTTGAGTCTTGCGTCTTTTAAGTGCCCCTGGTAAAATGTTGAATGACGACGCCCCGTTGTCGTTATTGTTGCTGTTGTTGCTGTTGTCGTTGTCGTTGTAGTTGTCGTCTTCATTGTTGATGTTGTTGCTGCCGGTAATGATCTTTAACCAAGCGTAACGTTTGCTTTCAGTGCGTCCACATCTGCGTCGTCATCACCATCATCATCATCAGCACCATCTCCACCGGCAGCAACAGCAACAGCAACAACACCACCACCACCATCGCAATCACCAGCACAACCATCATCATCATTACCATCATCATCATGATCATCATCATCATCATCATAATCGTCGTCTACATCATTATGAGCTTGCAGCCAGACATTAACTTTGACTGTCTCCCGCCTCCCGTTTGCATTTCAATGGCGGCAGACCAAGCCAAGCTTCCCTTTTATTTATTTATTTCTGTTTTTTTTTTTTTTTGCTACCAGATAAAAAATGCAGATACAGATACAGATACAAAAATATAGCTACAGATACATATACAACTTTAGATCAGAATTGAAGCAGACCAAAGCATGCCTTGATTTTTATTGCATTCTCTCCGTCAGTCTCTGCCTTCCATATCACTTCTCCCTTCTCTGCAATCTCTTCTTTTCCCCTCTCTCTCTCTCTCTCTCTCTCTCTCTATCTCATTCTCCCCTTCTCTTACTGATTGTTGCGTTTCAACTGGAGCTGCCCCCTTTGAGTCATGTCTATATCTATAAAATGCAAAATGAATGGATGCGCCATCAAGTAAGCAAATATTATAAAACTTATACAACAAATTCGCGTCGAGCCATAAAACTCACTGAGAAAACTCAGGAAAAAACCAACCTCAAAATAACTTTGTTTATGTTAAATTGTATATTTTGCTTAAATTTCAATTCCGGCTTTTAAATCTTAATTCTATTTTCAGTTTAGCAAAAAAAAAAATAAAATAAATAAACAAATAGGAAAAAATAAATGCACAAAAAAAAAATACAGCAAAAATCTAGATAAACTTATCTGATAACCTTCCATTAATGTGCAAAGTTGGATGCGAAAAGTTAAATAAACAAGAATTAATATTTCGCAAGAATTTTTTGTTCACAATAAACAAATTAAAAATCTATGAAAATAAATTTGTGAAAAATTTGTATAAATAAAAAAAATTATAAACAATAAAAAAAAAATATTACAAAAAATAAAATAAAAATAAAAAAAAATATTTTTAAATATAAAAAATTATTTATAAAAATAAAAAAAGTATTTTAAAAAATTAAAAAAAATACAAATTAAAAAATAAATATTTTGAAAAAACAATATTTTAAAAATTAAAAAATATTTTTAAACAGGCCAAAAATATTTTTATAAATATTTTTATAAATATATAGAAATAGACAGATATATATATATTATATATATGTATAACATTATATATATAACATATATGTATATGTATGAGAAATGACAATAGAATTCCTATTAGCATTGACTTGTATTTTTTTTTTCTCACTGTGTAGGAGGAAGCGCAACAGACAGAGGCGATGGGGGCGAAGCAAAGAAGACGACAAAGATTGTTATTTAAACGGAATTTCACAGAAAATTCGCAGGCACACAATAGCAAATTAAGAGCGCCAAAAGATGCAGATACAGATACAAAAAAATACAAAATACAAAATACATAAAGATACAGATACAAATTAAGCTCAAGCAGCTGAGTTGATGTTGATGTTAAGTTTGCTGTTGCTGCTGCTGCTGCTGCGAATGTTGCTACTGCTGCTGCAGATGCAAGAAAAATGCAAATGCCAAATGACCGTCAACTTGAAAACTGGACAAAGACGTTGAATGTTGAATGTTGAAGCGTGCGAAAAGGCAAAAGCAAAAGCAAAAGCAAAAGGCAAAAAAGTAAAGATTAATTCTCATCTGCATAGCTAAAGAAAACAGATACATGCAGCAGCTCCTCCTTCTGCAATGGGCGCCATCACAAAAGAACGAAAGAGAGAGAGAGAACGAGAGAGAGATGGAATGTTAGCTAAGTCTATAAATAGCTTAATGATGTTGCCTTGATCTTTTGCTGCGTATATATTTATATGTGCAGCCATTTCTATAGCGACCGAGCAACAGCAGCAGCAACAGCAGCAGATACAGAAATATACAGATATAGATACACAGATACAGATACATATATACACATAAAGACAGCTACAGATACAAATGCTCAATGAGGGCGTCGAAATCACAGCAAGCAGCAGCAACGGCAGCAGCAGCAAATAAACAACAAGCAGATGATGAACATCAGCGATCAGCGCCCCAAAGCCACAACGCACAGCCGCCGTCGCAACCAGCAGCAACAGCAGCAGCAGATACAGATACAATATTTGTAGCTGTAGCTGTTGCTGTATCTGTTGATGTTGCTGTTGCTGTGTTTGTGTGTGCGCGCGCGCGTCTCGTTCACCCATAAGTGCTTCATTAATCTCTTTCAGCGTTGCTCCCCCGACTTTAACTCAACGTCTCTGGTTTTTTTTTTTTTGTTTTGTTCATTTTCTTTTGCTCTTTGTATCTTTGTATCTATAGCTATGACTATGAATGTATCTGTGCTTGCTTTTGCTTTGATTTTGTTTTTTTTTTCTGTTGCGGCATCGCCACATCAACTTCATCTTGTTGTCTTGGGGATTGAGACAACGGATGAGAGAGGTTTGGGAGTTGGGGAACTGTGAATTGAAGATTGTCGTCTCTTTTATTGAAGATTCATGCGATTGGCTGAATCATTCAACTTTTGCCATGACGTGATTTGAGTGCAAAGTGGAAGTAAGAGTGAGATAGAGATAGATATAGATATAGAAATAATGACAACAAACAGTAAGAGAGAAAGAGAGAGCGAAAGTTGGTCCATTGAATATATACATATATATTTTTTTACTGTTGAATTTCGATTTCTTTTCAGCTTTCATAAACTTCGACTGAAGCATAACATGAGAAATGGCCAAAAAAAAAAAAAAAAAAAACAGAAACAGAAACAGAAACTGAAACTGAGAAGACGTAGCACATCTTGAAAAGCTATTAACTCGCTTAGAATATAAACTGCCTCTACTGCTGCCCCCGCAATTGTCCCCCTCTCTCTCTCTCTCTCTCTCTCTGACACACACACAGCTTTCCCATACACATACACAATGTTACGACTGAGTGCGCAGCACAAAAAGCAAGAGAGAGATAGAGAGAGAGAGAGAGAGAGAGATGAAAATAAGAGGGAAGACTTGTGCGTGTGCTGTTTTGACTTTTGATCGCGTGCGCCAAAGGGCAACAAAAAAGCAAAAGACGAAAATCAATAGTCAAAAAATAAATAAAATAAAAAATTTTGTACATAAAAAAAAAAAAAAATGAAATAAAATATCTACTATGCAAAGAATGAACAAGCAGATGCTGCTGGCTCTTTTTTTTTTGGGGTTGCATGCCACACCCATTGGCCATGCCATCCAGCCGCATTCCAAGTCGCCCGCCAAAAGTCAATGACACACCTTGAGCAAACAGAGAGAATACTAAAAGGAAGGAAGCAACTTTCCCAGTTCCCAACTTCCCAAATTCCCAACGTCGCAACTTCTCGACATTTTGAACATTTTCAAAGCTTACAACGCGGAACCACAGACCGGACCATGAATAATCCTCGAAAATAAATGTATGAAAAACAAGAAAAAAAAATAAATAAAGAAAATATATATATGTACATATGTATATCTATAGATATAGAAGTACAGTTAACTTGCATTAGTAGAAGTTTTAATGCTCTTACATTTTATCTACATTGAAGCTGTTAAAGTTCTTAAGAGCAAAAAAAAACAAATTGAAATGAAAATTTATATATACACGATATCTTATATATATGCCCGATCAGCAGTGTTATGCCGATGGACTCAATTTTGCAGTGTAGCTGCAAGCAGCGGAAGAGAGAAAGAGGGAATGGCAAGAAATTGAAGTCAGAGTTAAAGTGTGCATCGCAGCATGTAAAACACACACACACACACACACCTACACACACGGCAAACCACACACCTTGAGTTCCCTGGTGCATAAGTGCCAAAAGCGATTCACGCACGACACTTAACCCTCGTCGGCGCCACAGCTAACGCCAACGCCAACGGCAATGGCAATGGCAGCGCTAGCCACAGCTCCAACTCCAACTCCAAGTCCTGCCCACGCTATTGTTCACACTTAAGTCTCTCCAGGGTCATCACATATAAGCTAGGTATACATACATATATATATATATATATATATATATATATATATATACTGTATAGAGTCTATGTATTAGTATCGTTAGTTCAGCTAATGAGACACACAACTCTGGCGGCAGCAGCAGCCTCGAACACGAATTGTTGCTGTTACTGCTGCTGATTATCAGGACATGCACATGGACAAGCTCATTAGGCAAATCCTTAGAGACACTCTTACACACACACACATACACGGAGAGACATGACACACACAGAGACAGAGACAGAGACAGTTACACAGAACATTTGCAAAGTATTTTATGATGGCGCTTTTGGGCCATGTGAGTAATGATGATGATTGTCGCTGGCCTTTTGGCCCTTTTCGCTTAATGGAAGTGATGGTCAGTTGCCAAGAGAAGCTGGTGGGAGGCCAGCTTATTATTGTTATTGTTGTTGTTTTCTTTATATTACTGGGTGGTATTGAAGGTTGACATGCAATTCAAGGACCCGAGCGTCAGTAGAGACGCCTTGGATGTCGTAGCTTGGCAAAGGAGTAATGTCAAAATAGATTTGTGCATGGAGACAGAATAAGTTGTAAAAGGAATAAGAAAAAAAGTGCAAAAGAAGCTGAAATGTAGGAGAAAATATAGAAAAGAAGTGGAACGGTAATAAAAAAAAAGAGTAAAAGAGGATTAGAAATAAGTAGAATTTGAGAAGACAATGAAAAAAAATGAAAACAAATAAAATAGAATTGAAAAAGAAAAGAGAGGAGAGGAGAAAGGAATAGAAAGAGTTGGAGAGAAGTGCAAAAGGAGTAGAATTGCAGTAGAAAGTAATAGAAAAGGAGTAGGAAAGGCTTAAAAAGAAATAAAAGAAAAGAAGAAAACAAGTAAGAAAGTACTAAAAAAAAAGGAGCAGGAATAGAAACAAAACAGAAATTCAAGTTACCTTTCGTTTTATTTATTTAATATTATTTATATTTTTTTTTTATATTTTATTTATTTAATTTATAATCAATGCATATTGAGCTTGGGTGGACAAAAAATTTTAAACATTACTGTAGTAAATTTTCAAAAAAAAAAAAAAAAAAACCTAATTTAAAGGAATTATACATTTTAACATATGATAATTTATAGTCGACACTGTTCTCAGTCGGTTTTGCAATGTAAAAGCTCGCGGCTGCTGCACAGCTGATCTGTACGCTGCAGTGGACGGCGGCCATTGACTTGCATACGAAGAATGTGTGAAAGACAAAGACAAAGATATGTCGATAACAATAACTAAGCAATTTTTATATTAATTTGACATATTTAGTTTTGTATTTGTTTCTATTACTTTGGTTCTTTTTATGTTTACTTTTCAATAAAATAATAATAATAATAATAATAATGTAAAAATTGTAACTGCTAGCAGAAAGTAAAGAAAAAGAAATTCTCTTACATATATTTATCCCGCGCTGGAAAGCTTTCCATCATGTCGTTTTGTATGTACGCGAGCTTTTGCATTGCACGTGCACTGACAACGAGGAAACAAATGGCAAGAACAACAATTATGATATCTTTATTTCTACTTCTTGATCACTTTACAAATAGATATTTTGTAATTGTCCTTTGCCAGTGAACTTTCTCAAAACACTTATAATTTTCAGTGGCCACATAAATCACACAAAACAAAAATAAAACATAGGCGGCCGCTAGAACAACTCAAACTCAAGCGCGGTCACAGCATTCGAGACAAAGACTATTTTCGTCGAGAAGCTTTCGCTCTCCCCTCTACTATTGCGTTGAGCACAGCAGTGGGACAGCAGCGACAGTGGGACAATTTAGTGTTTGCCTGACAATTACTAAATTTTTGCAACTTGCAACGAAAAGTCATCGATACCGCACTTTAAATAAAAAAAGCAAATAGAATAACAGAAAATTGATATGGATTCAATATTCTAATACTGTTTTATCTCAATAAAAAAAACCCCCTTAAAAATCAACTGTAATTGGTCAAAATGTAAACTTTTTGGATTCCACCCCACTGAATTTGGCGAATCTCAGTGAGAGAAAAAGTTTAATCGAAACGCCATTTTCTACATAGATGATAATGATGATAATGTTGATGATGGTGAAGTGTTTTAATTTAGCAAAACTAATGTTGAAGCTTCAATTTTAACCCCTACGCATTGAGGATTAAACATTGGTTGGGTTCAATTTTGGGTGGTTTAGCAACATTTTTCGTGTTTTTGTGATTTGGCCAACCAAATGCGAAGCGCAAAAACAACAACAACAACAACAACAAGAATAACAAAAGCAATTCGCAAGTAAGCAAAGGCAATAAGCATTAATTACACACACAAACACTCGCACATGCATATCAGATTGTGTGTGTTTGTTAACGGAGGGAGGCATGATTTTGGTTTGGGTTTTGGGGTATATGCAACCCTTGAGTGGATTCATGGTTTGCACTTGGTGTGGGAATTTACGAGCTATGCGACACGCAAAAAAGGGCAAAGTCATTCAAAAAGCTTTGGATGCAGACAAATGCGACAACAACAACAAATAGAAGCGGATGATGACAATGTGTAGAGTGGCAAGTGGAAAATCAAAGGGTAGAGTAACGCATGGAGGACTGTCAAGGTGGGCTGTGAGGTTGCAACCCTACATAAAGTACACAGCAAGAATGAGTGAGTGAGAGATAAAATTAGAAAGAGAGAGAGAGAGAGACATACGCTCTGTCAGGTACACGTGTGCCTTGTTTTAACCTGCGTTTCCTCGCCATCGCCATCGTCATCGCCATCGTCATCGTCATCGTCATCGTCCTCATCCACGTCCTCGTCCTCACGCTCGTCATTGTCCTCGTCAGCATTAGCGTCTGTCGCCTCTGTCGCCTGTCCTTTATCGTCTGTCGTCTGTTCTCCCTCTTCAGTGGGCTAAAAGAGCTGACAAGCAGGGGAGGCAGTGGGAAAGAGTGGACGAAAAATGTATCTGCAAAACACATTTCAAAGCGGGCCAAAACGGAAAAATCTATTAAATCAACGTTGCTGCGGCAACCAATTGCGGGCAAACGAACGAAAACCACCGAAAAAGCACAGCACACAAACATTCATACATTCATAGAGAGAGAGACAGAGAGAGAGAAAGCGTAGAGCAGAGCAAAGAAGAGGAAACAACAGTAGTAGGAGAAGAAAGAGGTGGAGGAAGCAACGATGGCAGGCTATTTGGCAGGGGTTGAACGAGAGACGCGCACTGTCGCTGTCGCTGTCGCTGTCGGTGTGTTGAGCCACCCCCGTGCTCGCATTGGGTGTATCTAAGTAGCGCACAGATACAATTTACAGCTCGCATTTCGTATGCAAAAAGCTGCCAGCAAAAGCAGCAACAACATTGAAACTTTTTTTTGTTGTTTTTTTTTTTTTTGCCGCACGCCAACCGCAGGGCCAGCAGCAGCAACAGCAGCAGCAGCAGTAGTAGAGACATAGGCTATGACAGTGCGGGGTAAGTATAGCAAATCGTCAGATACATTTGGCTCGAATTTATTGCTGCTGTAACTTGGGCCTCAATTTTACCGACGTTCTATCTCTCTCTCTCTCTCTCGCTCACTCTCACATACAGTCTTGCTCTCTGTGTGCTGTGTGTTATAAACTTTGAAAGCAGGAAATTGTCGCATAGAAACACATCAACCCCAACCCCAAACTCCAAACACAACTCCCCCTACCCTCTTCAACTATAAGAGTTACTTCTGCACATCCCTTATGACCCAACAAGATGGTAGAAAACTTGGTACACACATCTCTGATAGGCTGTTTAGCTAGTTGTGCTTGATGTTCGTAAAAGTTTTCGCTAGGAATCTAGCAACATTATATAGATAGACATGCTACATTAGGAAGTTTCTGTTTTTTTTTTTTTTTTTTGAAAAATACCCTGTAAATTGTCAACTAGAATACATAGTCTTCAATTCTTCAAAGTTGCAACTGAACTTTGAAACTCTATAAAACTATAAAATATTATAATTTACCGATTTTTTTATAGGGTATATATATACAGCCAGCTGAACAGGATCTGTTTCGCCACGATTGCATTGCTATGCAAATTTTGTAGCTGCAATTGTTGGGTGTTGGTCGACAGAGAAACATATACATACATACAGTGAAAACATTCACATTGAGAATTTATGTGGCATTTGCTGCAAAAATACTCCTAAGGTTATATAGCATAAGGTAGAGGAATGGAAGTGAGTGCGAATGGGATATAAGGTTGAATAGGATAAAACTGCAGCGTTGTATAAAGTGTCACATTTTGGGGTCATGTTTTGTTGACATCAGCAGAATGCAGCTTGGCATTCGCAAGCGCCACGCGTAAATCATGTCGAATTTTTGCCTTTTTCTCGCTTTTTTTTATTACTTTTTGTTGTTGTTTCCTTCTTTTTCAGATAAGGTTTTCTTACCGCACATTACATTAACATGTGTTGTATTCGAGTTCCTAACAGTTATTATTTGCATGGCCTTGATATAAAAAAAGTTGCAGAGACTTCCTGAAAAACAAAAAAAAAGCCAAATCTAAATTTCCAGATTTTTTTTGTTTGTCGGTTACATATACCAAAATGTTTTACTGTATGAACTAAAAAATGTATTAGGTTTTTCTATTGCAGTGTCTAACATTTCTATCCACTGTCAAATTGACTTTATGCTCTACTTTTACGCTAAACATAGCTAATTCTCTGCATGCACTTTGTATGCCGTATTCCCCTTTTTTTTTATATAAACTAATAACAGTTATCTATATTGTTCGACTTTATCTGGAATCCTAATGGGATACAACGAGTCTGTTCCTTTTGTTTCATTTTCATTTTCGTTTCATTTCGTTTTGTTTTGATGACGATGATGACTAACCGCATAGTAGGACGCCAGAACGTCAGGACGCTAGGACGCCAGGACGACAAGAATTGTGGATTTCATCCACCTGCCACACGCAATGCAGCAAATCAATGCGCAATAACCCAAAAAAAAAAAAACAAAAAAAAAATGATGTTGAAGAAGAAACAAAAGGCAAAAGGATGAAGTAAACAATGTCCTGCCATTTGGAATAGCCCAAGCCCAAGCCCAAGCCCAAAATCCAAAACCCAAACCCAACGCAGAACACCCCTTATCCAATTTCCAATTCCTTTTCAAGCTCCAAATGCTGCCTACCCCTCGTAGCTGCCTACCCCTAAACAACAGCAACAAGAGAATCAACAACAACAATCGAAGAAAGGTAACAGAATGAAGCCCACTTCATCAGGCCCATGTCAGGCGCTTGTCATTCTGAGTTTGAGGCAAAAAAGCAGTCAAGAATTTCAGATTCATGGCATTGCTTTTTATTTTCGTATACCCTGTAAATTGACAACATAAGAAATTGGATATACATAAGTTTTAACATATTGTTACTTTTAATCAAAAAAAATTTCTTTTTATTTATCGAATCTAAACAGATAACAAGCTAAACGGTAAATTATTAGAGTTAGACTTATTAAATTTCGCATATTTATAAATCAGTTTATATAGGCGAATTTTATAGATATATATATATATATATATATATATATATAGAAATAATTATATAAAATATTTCCAAAAAATTTATAGACTTTTAATTTTACAGGATATCTCCAAAATTGCATCCGAAAAGCTTTAATCACAATTCTAACTTGTTGTATTTCTGTTTGCTCATTTCCGTTACTCACACAGTCACACACACATCCATATATATATATATATATATATATAAATATATATGTATATACATATATGAAAATGCGACGCGCCATCATTTAACGTCTGGCTGCGTGACGTCGACGCTGGCTGCGACGCTAACAGCAACCGCCTCAGCACCAGTCCCATCCCCAGCCCCAACCCTAGGCACAGCTGCTTTTGGCCCACCCTATGCAGCCACCCTCGCTTGTCATTAATTTACCTGCCAGCCGTAAATCCCCCTCAGTCCACCAAGTCAACCCGGCGGCCGCTCCACATCCCCGACCCACAATATCGGCCTATGCGCTCATCCTCCCGCACGCAGCGGAGCCTTCAGTCAGAGTCAGTTTAGTTGGCTTGTCAGCTCGTCAGTTACATTTCCATCCCCCTCAGCTCTCTTTAGATATCATACTCTCTCTCTCGTTCTGTCTGAATCTCTATCTCTCTCTCTCGTTCTGTTTATGTATTTTGCTCTGTATCGTCTGTATTGTTCTCTCACTCTAACTCTGTGCTTGAGTGTGTATGTGTGTGGGCTGACAGGTGAATTATTTCCCTCTGTGCGCATTTCTAATTGGATTTTCCCTAGTTCTAAGAAAAAATCTATGAAATTTTTTTTTCTCTACTGTGCTGTGCGACCTTCTCTGTGTGCTATGAGCTGTGAGCTGTGCGCTCGGCTCTCGCTTTTTGCCCGATTCGGCTTCCCCCGACTCAACGTCTCAGTCGTCTCTTGTTACAGGTTTCTCGGCTCCGGGCAGAACTGAGCTGAGCTGTGCTGAGCAGAGCAGAGCAGAGCAACTACCCCACAAAGACAGACGAAATGAAACCACCCCCAGCAGCACCTGGTCTGACAGTTCTGTTCTGTTCAGTTCTGTTCTGTTCTGTTCTGTTCTGTTTGGTTCACAGCAGCACAGCTACTACCCTCTATATGACCTATACCTCTAATATGCGCCACTTCGCCTCTGCCCATCAACAGGGCAACAGCCACCTGACAGAGGCCTCCGCTCGTCTGCCCCTCGTCTGCATGCCGCTGGCTACCCTTTATAACATCCCTTGGCCATGTTTTAACATCATTGTATGACGATGACGTCGTCGTTTTCAGTCGTTGCTTTCCTCATTCACTTCCTCTTACGACTTCACCTTGCTGTTGTTGCCACACAGTTGCCTTGGCCGATTCTTAGTACATGAATACAACATATACATTCTCTATGTATGTGTGTATTACATATATATATATATATAGTATTTATATATATATATATATATATCATGGCCAGAAGCAGTCGCAGAAACAGCAGCAAATTCTCGTTTGCCTCATCGCAAGTTCTTCTGAATTTCTGATGTTATTCTGATAAATTTTCTCTCTTTCTCTCTTACTCACTATATGCTTTAGTGTGCATGTGTGTGTGCCTGTGTGTGTGTGTGTGTGTGTGTGTGTGTGTATGTCTACATGTGCTGCTATATATCCTCAACATTGGGGAGTTTAGTTACCTCAACACAATTTTACTCCCAATCTCATGCTTCCAGCATTTTTCCAGCTTTCTTCTCTTCTTTCGTCTTTCTTTCACTCTGAAAGAGAAAATCAATATGGATGAACAGAGAATATATATAAAACAGATATATGTATGTTTATATATATACATACATATATTGTACATAGGATGCAGGCACTAACGAAACACAGAGCAAAGCTTTAGCCAATGTGAGTTTAGATTGAAGTAAGATAAGGACTGAAAGAATGAGGTTAGGTTTGTGAAATGGAAACGTGTTAAACAGCAAACAGAAAGGAGCTTAAAAAAAATTTAAAAAAAGAGCAGAAACATAAAATGATTATACAACTTTTTTTTTACTATATTTCTCTGATTATTATTTTATTTTTTTGTTTTTTTTTTTTTTGTATTGTTGTTTGTTGTTCGCCCAAGAAATAAATTTTCTATATATTTAACGCGATTTGTACAAGATTCAGCAAAAATAATTTTTATTCAATTCAGAAATCAAATAAAAAGCCAACAACAAAATCAAAACTGAGAACCACGCCGTTAACTTATCCAAAACTCATCCAATTTTCTGGCTGTAATATGATATGGATCCGTAATATACTCGCTATCCGCTATAATATCTTGAGCGCAACGCAAAAATTGCATTCGCAAGATAAAATTCAGGCCAAAAACGAACGGAAAAGCAAAATAATACAAAAAAAAAAAAAAGAAGAAAAAAATACCAAAAAAAAAATACCACTGATTATAATAATAATATAAAAAAAAAAAAACAAATGAAAAACGAATAAAAAAAAAGACGAAAATGATATTTAAGAAAGTTTCGAATGCGCAACATCTTTTGGTCTGTGTGTTCAATGACATCAGAATCAGAATTATTATATTGCCACATTATATTCATATATATATATATATATATGCTTGAAATCGGAGCAATGGCGATCGTTGATAAATCGACATGCTGTAAATATGAGTATGACTATCGGATATGGGATATGGGATATGAGATACATGTATATAGATATGCTTATGGTGCAGATACTTAAGGCATAACGTCATTATAATTGCATGTGCACAAGCTACGATCACATATGATCACTCGCATGATCATTCTGACAGAGAGAATGAGAAAGAGAGAGGGAGACACCAAGAGAGAGAGAGAGAGAGAGAGAGAGAGAGAGAGAGTGTGAGTGTGTTAGTACAGTAATCAGACACCTTGTGTAGCATATCTGTCACACGTGCTACTACAAAGTCTCTGCATTACCAGACATAATGCTACTAGATATATATATATAATTACTAGACATACAATGCACAGATGCACACACAGACACAGAGAGAGAGAGAAAGAGAAAGAGATATAGTTAAGTCATTCGGTCACTCAGTCTCTTGATGATTTATTTATTTATTGTTTAACCCAACAAGCTTCAGGTGAATGACACTTACACTGTCAGAATCTAGGGCATGCATTTTTTTTTTTTTTTGCTTCACTTTTGTTTTCACTTGTTCAAAGATCTGTTACTAAAATTATAAATTTAATAATATTACTCAGCTTTAACTCACATGCGTATTTATTTCTACGATCAACGATCAACGATCAATGTTTAACATATTATAATTTTTTGCAGTGTATTCCTTTAAATTGTTTCTCTATTTCTATATATTTCTCTCTCTCTCTCTGTCTATCTGTCTCTTGCACTTTCTTTCTCACTTACAGGATTTCTAATAGTCCCAATCAAAGCTCTCAAATATTATTATAATTATTCAACAAAAAGTTTTTCATTAAAAATCGATCGGATTACCAGGTAGAAATACTCCATCCATCCAATACTGTTATCGCTGCGATTCATTTATTCTTTGGTCTTTAGATTTCGCTGATGTTTCGCATTTCTTCTATATAGATCAATGCTCGCTCTGCCTCTGTTGCTCGGCTATACAATCCGCATATATGATTTGATTATCATATACATACATATATATCGTATATATATATATATATATATATATATATATATATATATATCGTATTTATATGTAATTTTGCCAACTCTTAACAATTTTATTTAACTGTGCTGGCATTTTTTTTTCCTTTCTTCTGCTTCTTTGCGAATTTTTTTTTCCTTTTTCTTTCTTATTTTGAATGCAACATAATTCTCAGAAATATATCTTCAATTTGTTGTTATTATTTCTTTTGTTGTTGTTTATTTCTTATTTTATTATTTTTCTTCATTTTTTTTTTTGTCATCATAATCACAATTCCAAATTATCATTGTAATCAGTTGAAAAATTGTAGTTCCCATGAGAGAGACACAAAGTTAAACAAGCAAATGCTAAC
Source organism: Zaprionus obscuricornis (assembly GCA_037044475.1). Taxonomy (NCBI): domain Eukaryota; kingdom Metazoa; phylum Arthropoda; class Insecta; order Diptera; family Drosophilidae; genus Zaprionus; species Zaprionus obscuricornis. The sequence continues at coordinate 102,082 of JBAMBR010005357.1, read as the reverse complement.
AAAGATGACCGCAAATTTTTGGTCTTTTATCTCGATAATTTGTTGCAACGAAAAACTTTAAAATAATTATAATATTATTTACTTTGCTTATCCTCTCTCTCTCTCTCTCTCTTCTCTCTTTCATTGTTTCTTGTTGAGACATTTTATATAAATCGTTGACCAACCGCAAAGTAAAGTGACAATCTATAAATTTCAGTTTTAATACTTAACAGCACATCGGATACCCTACAGGGAACTTGACATTCTCATATATACAAATGCCAAACATATATGTACATACGCTCCATGTAGGAGCTCAGCAATTATCCAGAGCCTTACATTATTATTTTTTATTTTTTTGTTTTTATCAGTCATGTAGCACACCATGTGTTTTGCTTGCTATCAACATAGACGGCAATCGGAAGGCAACCGCAAGTTTCAGTAAACTAAGTATAGCATTAAGGTTTTGCTGTTTGTTTCTTTTTTTTTTTGGATCTTAAATGTGGTTAGATTTTTCAATTTGAATCTTGGGAATTGAGCATGATATAGTAGTTACAATGTCTTATTAGCTTTTTGGTACAGCGATACAGCAGATGTCCGATCTTTGACCACAGAAAGCAAACACAGAAGGTTCCTGATCAATATCCAAAAACGGCAAAAAGTGTCAGCTTTGCATGGACTAAGAGAGAGAGAGAGAAAGAGAACATTTTTTAACATATAGATATACTGATATGTATATACATAGAGTTGGAGTCAAATTGACATTGCGACCTTCGGGTATTGCATACTCAATTTGTGTCTTAACGTTTGTTGACATAAACTCAAACAAAAAAAAAACGAAAAAAATGTTTCCTTATAGCTGCCATAATCTATCTTGATACCAGGTAGAACCGATTGCAGCCAATTGCCAATTGGCTTTTGCTGCTGCCAATTGCGCTTCCAATAACATTGCATAATACTCTGTAATTATATGATAACATAGGGTTGCTTAGTTGCATTGCAGCTATATAGTAAACTGTTATTTGTATTACATTTTATATAAATTTATTTCAATTTTCATGATATTTATTTCATTGTTTAGTTTTAATTTGAGTCGCAAGGGTATGTCAATGTCTAACACTTCAATGAGTATTACTTTAGCTTATTATTGTTGCGTGTCACTTAAATCTTTGCACAAATATTTTACAACTGTCGTTGGTTAGCGTTGAAATGCAATTAGCTCAAGATTGCTCAAGTGTTGCTATCGCTTCTATTTCCTCTTTCTATTCTCTCTCCCTTTCTCTCCTTCTATTTCTTCTAGGAGCAATGTTCTTCACATCGATGTCGCCAATCAGTCGGATGAGCTTAACAACTGCGCGCTACAGTCTCTATTTTCAATTTCAGTTCTAGTTTCAGTTATTGTTGTCTCCACGTTCAAGAATTTATAGCAGATCCTGAACATGTAGAGGATCAATTACATCACTGGGCAACTATCATATTTTATTTTTAGTAATTTATCTTAAACTTTCTACGCTGCTCTTACAAAAAAAAAACAAAAATATTGATCTGAGACTGATATACTATAGTCAACTGATAGTGAACTGTTTCAAGTTTTAATAATAGGGTAACTCACTTTGGCGCAACATTCACAGCTAGCTGATTACCTGTGTCTTTATCGTCAGACTTTTTTTTGGTTTTTTTTCTTTATTTTTATTTTTGTAAGTCTGATCAATCAATAAACATAATAATAGTCACAATATTAGATTATTCGCTTGGTATTTCCTATAGAAATTGACTTACGATCCGCTTGATTCCGGTATATGTTCCATTTTTAGTTTAAAAGCAATAACTAAAGCAAGTTTCAACGTAATGACTGAAGTGACAGAGACGAGTTAAGATAGATCAAAAGAGGCGAATGGAATATTCTATATAGGAAAATAATAATAATAAAAAAAAAAAAAAATAGAATTGTTGCCTGTTGTATTAAGTTTAGGCTATGTCGTCATCTGTATATAGTATAATCATATAATCTTAACGGTATTTGACGTTCTCTTTTTTTTTTTGTTTTTTAAGGTTCTTCCCTTTTACTCAATTTCTTCTTCTACATTTAGTTTCTGTTTCTGTTACTGTTACTGTTTCTCAACTTCACACTCAATAAAATTGACTTTACCCACAGGCAATGTTATTGAGTTAAAGCTATACAAAGTTTCGTCTATAGATAGATCAATTGTGATCGTATTCTGTGAAGAGAAGCAAGCAGAGAAGGGTGAAGAAGAAGTAACGGAGAAGTTATTGGTGGGAGTGTTGGGGGTAAACTTGCTGCGGGCCATGCTTAACAGATGTTGCGCTTATCGGGGCCGCTGATACGACAGCATTTTTCAATGTATTTTCTTGTATTTTTACTTTTTTTTTTATTGATTCCTTTATTGGGTACACTTTACCCAACTATGGGGCTACGACAACGACTACAACGTGACGATGACAATAAAGAAAATAAAATGAAAAACAAAAAAAAAACACAACAATCTGCAATTATTGAATACTGACTCATGGATTCTTCTTAAGACTCATGTTCATAGAATTAACTGAAGTCACTGTGGATAATAATCTTAGATTAAGTTCGTATCGTTCTTGCAGATTGTATGAATATGTTCTAGAAAATTCCTTAGATTTAATATACATATATTATACATATATAAATACCTAAAGCCTTAAAGAATTTTCTCATTTTCATGTAAAACTAATTGAAAAGATACAAATTCATGCATTTTATATATATATGTATATAAACTTAAAATTTATTTAAAATTAATTTATTTATTTTATGAAATTTAATAGAATTTTGTAAAATAAGAATCTGAACATTCAGAACAAACTGAGAGCGAGAGAGAGATAGAGAGATAATGATATCGTATTGTCACATAATATATATTATTTTTTTTTCGGGAGTCGCCACAAGCGGCGCCTAGCAACTTACCCCATAAGGTTGCGCACCTTAAACACCTCAACGATTCAATTGTAATGAAACACTTGAGCTTACGTAGAGGGGAACAGACACATACCGAGACAGAGATAGGAAGACTGAAGACCAAAGAGTAAAGACAGAAGACAGAAGTCGACAACAACGATTGTTCAATGGCAACGATTGTTCACTATACAACATACAAATACACACACACACATACATACACACACACAGTTGCAGAACAGAGTACACTGAAAACAAACACGGCCCACATCGCTCTGGCCATTTTTTTTTTCTTATTTATTTTATCAAAGGCGACGCCAGAGACCAGATTTTCTACATTTGATAAATGGGGGCGCACATTATGGATATTGTTGGAAGTAAACATAGATCGAAAGTCCACAGAGCAGAGGAGACAATGACAAAGAGATATAGACAGAAACAGAAACAGAGACAGATTCAGAGGGACAGAAAGAGATAAACATAAAGAGAAACATCTATGTAAAGAGTGAGAAAAAGATTTAAGAATCAGCAGTAAAAGACGAAGAGAGATGTATATATAGTAGAAAAAGAGACAGAGAATGAAAGATATAGACAAAGTGTGAGCAAAGATGAGCATAATGATCTATTTATAGAGTAAGAAAAAGATGAAAGACTCAGCAGTAAAAATAGTATAACATATATAGAGAAAAACAGAGACAGAAAAATATAAAGAAATATAAATCAACCGAACACAGCTTCAAATTTGATTTGCATAAAATCTTTTATAGAAATTTGAAACCTATAGAAATGTGATAATTCATCTAAAAGTTTTCGAAAAAAAAAACTAATGAACAATTTGAAAAATAAATGAAATTGACAAGAAAATTAGTAAATTTATATATTTTGCACAAATATTTAACCTAATTAAAATTCTACTCTCTGAAACTTGAGCTGATAACTCACAGTTTCAATAACATTTTTGTTGTCATGATGTATTTTTTTTTTGTTTTTACTTATTGTTATTGTTGTATTTTCGGAGACCTTAGGCCTTGTTGTCGCTAACCAAGTTACGCGACGCAACGCAACGGAACGCAACGCAACGCGACGCGCCCGCACAACGGGGAGATATTATCTAATGCCACGACAAATCCCCCATGCTTATGGGGTACCTCATGCTCACGTCTATATGTGGGCTTTGCCAAGGGGTTGCGGTGAAACGAAGGTGATGAGGCGTTGAGGCGGGGCAACTGTGGTAACTGTAGACATATGACAACAGCACATCATCATTCAAAATATCTTATCAGACATGCCGAGTGGGAGAGTAAGACAGAGAACAGAAGAGCGAGTAGTATAGTGATAGAGCAAAAGAAAAAGAGAAGAGTATATGCTGGAGAACGGGAAGCCAAAAGGGGGAGTAAGACTCTTACGACAGAATCGAAATGTATTGGAACAAAGTGCATGGAAAAATCATGGCGAAAATCGTGTCTAAAGGCGCGTAGCTTAACGTTCAGATAGAGAAATGTCTCTGTATGTAATATGTGTGTGAGTGTATGTACATATATATGTGTGCTCCTAGGTGCGGGTATCTCATTCATTTAGCCCAGTCGCACCTGGCAATGGAAAAGTATTCAAACTTTAAAAAAAAAAAAAAAAAAAAACTTGGAAAAAAAAACTTGGAAAATCTTGCAACTAGTGAAATTTCACTACACATGTTAAGCAATATGTAAGGTAATTGCACTTGAAATGTAATGTCTAGTACTACTATTAACTTGATTTTCTTAACTGCATCGCAGTGCCTAGTGGGATTACTAGAATTATACTTGCCAATAACTCAGAGACATTCATCTATCTATAGCTATATGAGTATATCTATATATTATATATATATATGTATATATAGATATATGAGGCCTTCTAAGCGTCTGTCAAACTTGTTGCGATAATTTCTAATGCGTTTTGCTCTATATTTCTGGTTTTCTGTCATAAAAAACAAAAACAAAAAAAAACACAAAAATAAAAACAAAAAGCACAAACCTAAAGCGTCTGTCGGCATTAGTCTTAGAAGTTTACGTATTGTTTGAATAGCAGAGCAGAGCAGAGCAGAACGCAGAGGAAAAAGACGCAAACGATGAGCAAAAAAAACTTTTGGATGACAGAGTCATCAAAAGTCGTTTTTTTCAGGTAAATAAATAATACTCATTGTGGACTGTAAAACCTAGGGGAAGATTTTATTTTCGTCAGTTCAAAGTCAATTTGAACTTTTCTATGGAAATAATGCCAGGCGCCAGACAACAGACGCCAGACAACTATATCGACTGATAATACCAATGAGACAACAGACTATAGAGCCAAACACTCCCTATAAATGCATACAAATATATGGTAGTCATCGATTGAAGTTGTGATTACAAGTGAAATCAACTTATTGTGGGATTTTTATAGTGATATTAATGTATATATAAATATCATATTATATACATATATTTAGCTTAAAACTGTAAAAAAAAAAACTATCAGATAATATTAGTCAAAAATATGCTAATAAATTTATTAAAAAAAAAAATAAATATATAAATATATTGATAAAAATAAATAAATTTTAACTGAAAGTCAAAACCGTAAAACTGGCACAAAACTCACCGGATTTCGGATGTCGCTTATCAAAAGCAGCCGCCGCAGCAGCAAATAGCAGATTTAATATTGATGTCGATATCGGTTATCGATGTCAGTTATCGACAATTTTTTGTTGCATGTATATGTGTGTGTGTATGTATGTGTGTGTGTATGTATGTGTGTGTGCCACTTGATAATTATTTTCTACGCATTCCAATCCATTAAAAGTTTCTATTTTTACAAATCTTTCAAATACATTTGCTAGCAATACTCTATGAAAAAAAACAAAGCTGTTTATCTGGAAGCTGATGCAATAGATAGTAAAGTAGTGCAAAATATGAATAATAAATACTCATAAATCGAAATTGTTAATCTCTATACTAAACTCTACGAACTAGTCCTCGAATATAGAGCAGGTGAAATTTTTGTATAGCTGTAATTTCGCAGGGTTTATATAACAGGTTATATATCATAATCATACATTATAACTCGTACTATTATATATTCGCATATATATCTGGTATAAGTACAAGTAGAGTATGACACTAGTCGATCATTGAAATTATATTTTATATTTTATTTTATTTTTTATTTTTTATTGTCAAAGTTTTTTTTTTTGGTGCTTTCGAAATCTGTAGCACCTTGCCGTTTCGTTGCTTTGTGACTGTGTGACTCTATCTCGATGGGGCCCATCCGCCCAGTACGTGCATGCCAGCAAGTGTGTGCGTCTCTGTCTGTGTGTGTGTGTGTGTGTAAAGTCCATCAGTTGGTCAAGTTTGATTGATATAGGCATAAATAATAAGTAAAAGTATTTTATTTTTTATTTTTCTTGCTTTTTTTTTTTTTGTGTGTCATTTCTCAATCGCAGAAATATAGTATGCGAAAAACGATAAAATGAAACCCAATCAGACAGTGGGAAGCTAGCAATGAAGGGATTGACTAGCTGAAGAGACTGTCTATATATAAATATATATATATATATATATTGTATACAGATATTTATATAAGTATCTTTATCTGCTAATGAGTTGTGACGATGACACACGATCTGTTGTGGTGGCAACACCCACCAAAGTTGTGAAAAAGATACCGAGAGAGTATAGCAAGTAAATATATACTTTGGGGGTACTTACCCCATATATACATATACATATATTACACACACATACACACACACACACACACACACACACACACATACATAGATATATCCACATCCATTATCATTATCAGGCGGCACTTTTGATGCGCATAAAACTGAAGCAACAATGTAACTGTAACTGTAACTGAAACTGTCAACAGGAACCTCCAAAACCAATGCCAAATATTGCATAACATGGCCAAAAGACATTTTCAATATTGCAAATAATTCCATTACTAATTTGTTAAAGCTTCATATATCATACATACATATATCTTGCATATTACAAGAATAGAGCTATAACTACCTATAACTATTAACTATAATAGATAATTGTAGGAACATAGCTATACGAACAATTGGTCACAAATTGAGTTGTTGTAAGGACAAGATATCCGACTTGTAGGACTAGAGTTAGTTAGCCATATTCGGTCCAAATTGGACTACTATATGATATCATATAGAAACAATTGCTCGGAAATTGTATTTTGTACGAAAAAGTTTTCCTTGATGCTTGCAAGGCAATAATATCCTCGGCACGCTGAGAATGACTTGTTAAATATTCATCATTAAATATTAAAATACATGTTTATAAATTATTTTATTTTATGATTAATTTATTTATTTTTAAATTTTGTTTACATATTTTTAATTTTTATTTATTTTTTTTTAAATTTAAAAGTATTAAAATTGATCTTCAATTTTTTGGTCCTAAACCAAATGCAATTATATTGATGTTGTGCATGTTCATTATGAGTAGTACGAGTGTGTGTGTGCGTTTGTGCTGTAGTGCAATGTTGTGTATGCTGAGCAGAGATATAGATAGATAGAAAGAAAGAGAGAGAGAGAGAGAGAGAATATAGAGAGATGAGTGGGTAAACATAGATGCCACAGATACCATAACACAGAACGAACCAAATGAGACAAAAATATTGTTTGCCATGCTTATTAGCAAATATTCTTATCACTCTGAACGTATCTGTTCCACTGTCTTATACACTGTCCCTCTACGTTGTCGTGCGTCTGTTCATCCGTCTCTCCATCTGTCGTCTGTCAATACAAACGTCAGTCTGTCAGTCAATCGCACAGGTCTTCAAGTCTGTGTTGGCGTTGAGAAAACAAAAGTGTAAGAAAAACATGTACGATTGGCTTAATTAACTGCATAAAGCACGACTATGAAATACCCTTTAAATATGTTTTCATTATAAAAAAAAAAAAAAAAAAATTTATTTATTTCAACTTTCAAATAAATATAAAATAAAATGATTTTTAACTGAAATTTTTTGAAGAAAATTCAAATTAAAAAAAAAAAATTGTAAGTAAAATAAAATGTAAATTTAAGCAAATACACTGCACGATTGAAGGGTATACGAAAGTGTTTTAAACACTGGGGAAAATAATACAATATTTTTTTTTACAACATTGTTGTTGTTGCTGATGTTGTTGGTTTGGTTAGTATGGCAAAAGATGCAATAATCGATAATAAGAAAGGGAACACTGCCGCACAGAAACCAAAGCAAAAGCAAAACCAAAACCAAAAAAGAAAACAAAGAGAGAAATTCAACGCGTCTAAAGAAAACAATATCCATCTAAAAAGATACGAGTACAGATACAGCTACAGCTATACATTAGCAATAGATACAGATACAGCTATGGATATAGCAACAGCTATAACTATAGCTACAGATGCAGATACAGCTACAGCTACAGATAGAGATACAGACGCAGACGCAAAACGCCGAACATGTGAAGTTAAATGCGATTATTTGCTTAAGTGTAACTGAAATTGAAATTGAAAACTTCACAGATACATAGTTTGACTATCGTATACCTTCAACCCAAACCCCTCTCCCCTCCCACACATACTACTACATTGATTGTAATTAAATGATGTATAAAAGGAATCATGGAAATTAAATATATAGAGAGGGAAATATATGAAGCAGTGAGAGTTTGACTTAGGGAAATTTATGTAAATGTTAATGAAAAAGGGAATGTTAATAAACAAAAAAAAAAAAAAACAGTTACCAATCAGTTGGCAATCAACATTCAAATACAAAACGATGAAAATTATTTTTGGCAATACATGCCAGAAGATTTACGGAGTTACACATCCTGCCTCTGTAAGTGAAAACTCTTTATTTTTCTTGCATTATGTTTTGTTTTTTTTTTTTTTTTGTGTATGAGGTTCGAACTCTGAAAATCGCAACGCATTAACGCACATACTTTGTACTTTACGGCTACGACTATATCAAATAATGACACATAGAGAGACGTCTTTACTCACGTAGCGATCGTTGCTTTTGTCTTCTTTAATTTTTTTTTTTTTTTTTTTTTTTTTGGGCATATGAAGCTGTTTGTGCGTTATTGTTAATACTCTGTAAAAGTCACTGCAAAGTTGAATAAATTTAGAGAAAACTTTTGATACTAGTAGCATTATTTCAGCTACTTAAAAATTATATTTTGTTGATTTTACAATCATTGCTTACTGAAACGTTTATAGCCGTTATCTAAGCTTACTTATTTTTATTGAGAAATTGAACTTTCAAGTTTATAAACTGTTGCTAGCTGCATTTTGTCATTTACAGGGTATCTCAATGTTGCTTTAGCTAATTTTATATACATTTGTTATTGTTTTTTTTTTTTTTTTGATGATCAAGTCTCACGCTCAGAGCTTGAACAACCATCAGCGGGGCACAATCATTACGAGCATCTGTGTTGTCGCATTTACAATTTGCAATTACACTTGAGTAAATATCAACAGCAATGAAACAAGCAACCAACAACAGCAACAACAGCAACATAGACAATGACAACTGAGATGGCGTGAAGATGGAGGAGACTGGAAAACTGAAACTGAAACTCTCGAGTCGCTCCACCGTCATCGTCGTCGTCGCCAAAACCTAATGAGCAATGTTTTGTTTTTTTTTTCTCCTATTTTTCTTTATTTTTTTTTTTTTTTTGGCACAGCTTCGTTTAGACTTGTGGGGAGATGTGAAGGTGAAGCAGCAAGCAAAAGCAGCGGCAAGGCAATAAAGAGAAGATATAATTTGTAGCAGGTTGTAGCAGCGCCAACAGCAACAGCAGCAACAACAGCAGCAGCAGCATTCTCAGACAATTCTCAGTGTCACAGATTTTTCAGTCTCCAATTCAAGCGACACCCAATATGATAAATATGACTATTGGCATAGAGACATCTGAGAGTTTATGAGCATTTTGCGACTGATAATAAGATTATGAATATGATATATAAATATATATGTATATGCATATGTATGTATAGGTATATATGTAACATTTATTTATATATCTGCATAAAATGTTTATATATGTGCGATATCTAACATTTGAAGCTGTGGGAAACTTTAAAGATTTTTTGTTTTTTTTGTTTTCTGTTTTCAAAATATACGATTCAGAAATACCCGATAAAATGTTAAACAAAAGGTATACTTGACTCAATCAATACCCATTAAAATGCATGGAAAAGCTAAGCAAAAGTTCATTACTTTTGCTCAATGCGATCATTGATCTTCTTATCAATATATCAATATAAATATATAGATATAGATATTGATCTTTATGATTACTTTGTCATTGACTTGATTTCACAAGTTGTACACCCACACACATACACACACACAGAGACATACACACCTTTGTTAAGAAGTAAGAAACTCAACGATAGATTTCACAAATTGAAAAGATCTTAGATAATGCGTAAGCACAATCATGTTCAACGCAGCTTGCTTGTAAAATGAGCACAACGTTGTATTCTGGCGAAAACCCAAAGCTAATATAAAGGCTCCTATCAGGCCTCAACTCACACATATGTATGTATATACATATACAGTTAGCAGCTGCTTATCGCATATAGAGCTGGACGTGGGGCTGGTTGAGGGGAATGCTCGATATTCAATGAACATTAACTGATGTTGATGACGACGCATTGTCGAACAAATTGGAGGGTGCTACAAAAGACCCCACACACAAATACACAAGTGTATGTGTGCTTATATGCTTATGTATGCGTGTACTTATAGTATGTCTGATTCATGCCCAGATACAGATACAGATACAGATACAGATACAGATACAGATACAGACACAGACACAGACATATGTATGTGTATATGTGTATAGCGCTACAGTAAACCAAAACTCATTGACCATGATGATGATGCATAATATCAGATCGTCTAACCGACAACTGGAACGACATGCTATAGAATGATGGTAGAGCGTTTTGTGGGGGAGGGGAAGGGAACAAGAAACATGATGTATTGGATTCATAACGCGCCTTTTAGCCTGATCAGTTGACGAAATTACTTGCCTCTAGTTATATTAGTTCGACACCTTCCAATTTGCACGTACATTTGTGTATCGCATTTGGTAATACTATATATACCATATATATACATATACTTATATATATATATATGTTTATTACTGGGAAAAGCCCCCTGCCATCCGAAATGGAAACGAAATTTCTGCTCTTATAGATACTGGAGAGAGCTTAAGTTGTGACCGTCTTATCGGGACCAAAAGAAATAGCGTAGAAATCATGAGGTTTAACTGGAAATAACTTTACTATCAGCAATTATTTCATTTCTTTGCCGCATTGTGTCATTTGACGGTCAGATGAATAAATAAAAACAAATTCAGATGCAATAATTGGACATACATATATTGACTGTACGTCGATAGGACAAAAAATCACTTAACCTTAAAAACTGACAACAACTGGCAACAGACATCAAATATCATAAAAACATAGACCAAAAAAATAATAATAATAATAAACATATAGCGTCTACCTGTAATAGACTTGCGACTCATATCCTACGGCTCATATCCTAATCGCCCACAAAACAATGCACAAATGATGCCCAGACTCAACACATAACCATGTGCAGACCGTCGGACAGACCATTGGACAGATTGTCGGACAGATTGTCGGACGCAGTGTCTTACAGACTGTCGGACTTGTTGTCGTTGATCCGTTAAAGTCAATTGGTTTCTAATGAGCTAAGCTACCGTTCGACTCGAGGCTTATCTCACTTCTTCATGATTAACAGAACTATGGAAATAATCCTTGTATGGAAATTGCATAACTGAAAGGAAAAAAACAAAAAAAAAAACGTACATGTATAGAAAATAGTAATACTAGAAGATAGTGATGATATAATCGAATTGTAAACATAACTAGAAATATCAGCTATGTATATAGTAAGATAATATACATATATAGAAATATATACCATATGTGTATAGATTTCCAACATATGTTTCTCAGATATTAATTACCCAAGTTTCTCACTTAGTCACTGTCTGTCGATATTTTATCTTTTCGGTTCTAAGGTTCATAGCTAATAAATTTATCTTTAGCTTTATCTCTAGTATTTAGTTATACTTAAAAATTTTTTATTTTTTTTATCGATATTTCTCGTTCTCTTTGTCATTGTTAGAAAAAAAAAAAAACAAAAAATTTGCGGACAAACAATAAATTTTCTTGGAAAAAAAAATTCGATTTTGTTGAAGGGAAATTTATAATTCTCTACAATTAAAATTTCAATTATTCTTTAGCTACTTAAAGTACATGCTAATGCAGCTTCAATACTTCCACTGCAACAGAGCTCCACTGCATTCCCAATTTATTCTTAATGTATCATTCCAATGTATCCGCAATGCATCCTTAATGCAAATCTAATGCATTCTCATTATATCCTAATGCATTTGTCATAATTGTATCACCATTCCTATTGTATCTCCAATGCATCCTCAATGCACTTTCAATGTATCCTCAATATATTTTCAATGCATGCTCGATGCATTCCAACGTATATCAAATGCATCTTTAATGCATCCTCAATGCATCCTCAATGCATTCTCTATGCATCCTCAATGCATCCTCTATGTAGCATTACAAATTCCGAGCGTTACTCTTCACCTGTGCCATAGCTTTGACAATTTCAGGTATCGGGTATTTCACCCAAAAGCAAAGTAAATAAATAATAGTAAAGCCTAATGAATCATTGCACACAATACTAACGGTATTTATGTTAAACATATTACGGCTGGTGCAAAGTTTAAACGAAATAAAAACAATAACAAAAAAAATATATATATATATTTATATGTATATACGAAATGAAAGAAAGAGAAAAAAGAGGCGCGCGCAATTGTTTTACGATACTACAAACAATAATTGTTGTTTATCAGCAACAATGACGGACAACAATGTTGTTGTTGTTGCTGCTGTGAGTGTGCATGATTTGCACAGTGTGAATTTCGAGTGTGCGTGCGCTAGTGTGTGTGTGTATGCTAGTGTTGCTGTTAGTGTATGCGCGTTGCGGCGCCTAACTCACCTTGACATGTCAACGCAGCGAGCTTATTATAACCATTAACAACAACAACAACAACAAGAGTAATAGAAATAGCAAAAGCAAGTGCAACAATAATAACAACAACAATAACATTAATAGTTATTTTAATGCACGCAAATTATAACAATTTATTATAAAAAAGAAAAAAAAAAAAGTAAATAAAAACAAAAATGTCAAAATCGAAAGTGAATTTCTGACATTGCAAAAAGGGCAGCGGCCAAATTGTAGCGTACCACGACGCATGCGACAGAAAGAGATAGCTAGACATACTGACAGACTGTCATGCTTAAAGTGCACTGTAAAAATGCATTTTAACAGCTGGTATGTTAGTGTTAATGTTAATGTTAAACTCTATGCAAGTTGACAGAGCGAGAGAGAACGTGTGCTGTGTGTGCTGTGAGCATTGCAGTGCTGTAGATGAGAGTGTACGTGTGAGAGTGCAGCATGCAAGTCTTGGCTGCTTATGCTTATGCATGTGCATATGTATGTATGTGTGTGTGTGTGCTTGTGTATATTTTTCACACTCATTGTTGTTGCTTTTTGCCATTTGTTTTATGCAAAGTTAAATGCTGACTAAATGCTTGCAATTAAATGTTAATGTCGCGCAAGCTTTTGTTGTTGTTGTTGTTATTATTATTATTATCATTGTTATTGTTATTTGTTAATTATGTTAAGTTTTTTTTTTTTTTTTTTTTTGTTAACTATTGTTATTGTTATTGTTGTTGTTATCACTTTCAGTCTCATCGAATAAATGCCAGTGAAGTGAAGAATTGAAAATAAAAAAAGCGAAAACGCTACGAAAAATCATTTCTCAGCTTTTTGCAATAAAAAAAAAAAACAACAACAACAACAGCAACAGCAATAAGTAAAAATATATAAAAATAAATAATAATAATAACAACAACAACAATTGCAATGCCGCTCTTTGCTTGCCATTAATGTTTATTTAACACGCATTGCCGCCACACGCGCATTTACCGTTACTTTGTTGTTGTTGTTGCTCTTGTTGCCGCCCCCACACAGTACATAGTAGTGCGGTGCTGCGTGCGTGGTAAGTTAGCTTAAGGCAATCGCATCACATATACATACATACATACATACATACTTATATATTTAACAATATTTTGATCAGTTTTGCACCACAGTGCAGTTTGCTACTTGAAATATTTCTTTTTATACCCGGAATATCCATAGGGTATATTACTTAGGTTATAATGTGACTTTGTGCGATCAGCAATTTTAATTTAAGTGCCTTAATGTGGGCGTGGCTGACATCTTAAGGTACATATTATTGCTTAGAATCAACATGAGAGACAATTGACGCATGTTTAGCTCTTCGGATGCCCATTTGTATGTACATAGGAATACTTAAATCTCGGAGACATATAAGAGCTAGAGAGTTCATATTTTTTTGTAAAGTGTTTGTATTAATTGCAGACAGATTGCAATTTATTTAGAATTTTTGCCACGCCCCTTCAGCGCCTACAGAAATCTTTGAAAAACGCTACATTTTGGAATTTTGGCACATTTATAAAGTGAACTAATATAGACGATCTATGCAACTTTTAGTGCAGATCGAAATATAAATATTTAAAAAAATTTTTTTTTTTTTTTTGTTACCGGGTATCATATAGTCGTGCATATAGTCGACTGTAACTTTCTTACTTCATTTTTCTTACTTACATTTTTTATTATTATTATTTTTTTTTTTTTTATTTCAAGTTCATTATAAATTAAACGTAAATATTATTAAATTTATACAGTTTACCATTTATTATTGTTGTTGTTATTGTTGTAATTGCACACGTGTAGCACTCTCTCACTCTCACTCACGCTTGGCATGCAGAAGCGCGTGTCGTATGCGTATAGCTGCGTTTGCTCTATATGTATGTACATACATATGTCTCTCTGTATGTGCAAGTGTGTGTATAGGTGTGCCTGTGTGTGTGTGTGTGTGTGTGTTGTGTGTAGCTTTGTCTGTATTGTTAAGTGTATTGAACTCTTGCTGCAATTATTTTCTTTTGCACAATATTTTTTTGCATTTATATATATATATATATATATATATATGTGTGTGTGTGTATTTTTATATATTTCATTTACGAATATGCTCGATTTTTTTTTTATTTATTTACTTATTTTTATTTAATTTTTTTGTTTTTTGTTTTGTTGCTCTCTTTGCTTTTGTTAACGCAATGCTTTTATTATTATTATTTTTTTGCCGCCTTCTTTTGTGCTTATAAAAATTGACGTATTTTTTTTTTTGTTGCTGCCTGCTGCCTACCTCTGCCTGCTGTTACTGCTTTTGCATGGCACTGCAATTTATCGGTCATCGTGCAATCGATTGATTCGCTAAGCGCGATGCTATATAACATTAACACTTGCAGTCATTGTCACAGCAAACGTCAAGTTCACAGTGTGTGCATTTCTCTCTCTCTCTTTGTTTTTGGTTTCTCATTTAGCAAAATAAATAAGCAACAAGAAAAAAAAAATTTGTGTGGTAGCCGTTGAATTAAAATTACAATTTGCATTTTTCGGCAGCTGAAAGTGATCTTAACTCTAGACAGACATACACACAGACACACAGACACACACACACGCATAGTACACGTGTCTGTGCACACCTTTTTGAGGCGGTCAACTGTGACGACTAGCCAAGGCAGCAGCGGCAGCAGCAGCAGCAGCAGCAACAGCAGCAACAACAATAAGAACACTAAGAACTGCCAAAGGCGTCCGACAATGTCTGAACGTCTTTTACTTCCGTTTTTATTTTTCTTTTTTTTTCAAGTTTGAGGTGAAGGTGAAAAGCGCATTTAGGCTGCATAGGTGGAGGGGGGGTGGGGGGCAGAGGCTTAAAGTGCACATTAATGATTGATCACACACAGACAGACAGAGGCACAGGCAGAGACAGAGACATAGGTTATGCTCATTTATCAGCGCTGTATCTGTAATGAAATCATACTAAATTTAATGGTGACGGGGGAGTAGGGAGAGGAACAGGCAATATATTAACAACATACAAACAAACATACATAGCATAAAAAACAAACATACAGACACACACAGACAGCATGTTTACATATACACATACATACATACATACATATATAACAGGCAAGTAGCCAATGGCAACGAGATTTGACTAAACCGAAAAATGCATTCACACACACAAACACATGTATATATATATATATATACAGAGAGTATATATAACAGTTCTTAGCAGAGAGCATGTACCAAAGGCAAAGCATATTATAAATCTCTTACATACATGCATATGTATATGCGCACACACACACATGCATACATCAAGCAGAGGAGAGCAGAGCAGAGCAGCGTGGCGCAGCGCAGAGACTTAAAATTCCTGGTGGCTGGAGAAGCAAAAACAAACAAAACTTGCATACATAATAGCGCCCTCTCGCTCTAACATATATGTATATACGCATCGCCATATAGCGCACGCAAAAGACATGCGTGCACACATATACACACACGCACACATACATATCCAGGCGTAATCCTATTTGCGTCCAAAAATAAAATGAAACGAAAGAAAAATCCAACGAAAAGAAGCAACCAAGCTGCTGCTGCTGCTGCTGCTGCTATTGCTGCTGCGACGTCTGTTTCCTTTGCGTCAAAGATTTTACGAGCGCAATGAGCAAACGACAACGACGTCGCTGTCGACGCAACGCAACGCAACACAACGCTTTAACGTCGTCACATTACTCTCTACTCTACTCCACTCTACTCTGTACATTTTATCTAACCAATACCAATGAAAAAAGACACACCACCAATACACGGCAAACAGCAGCCGCAGACTGCGCTACTCACACGCACACACGTACACTGAGCATACGCTCAGGCACGTAAGACTTGACAGCGAGCAGCAGCAACAGCAGCAGCAGTACAGCAGTACAGCAGAGCAGAGCAGAGGGCAGCCATTGCGTTCTCTCTCACTTTAACCGTACGTCTCGGTATTCGCTCAGATGTGTTCGCTTCGCTTCGCCTCGCCTTGCGACGCGTCAGCTGCTGCTGCGTCGCTGTCGCTGTTACTGCTGCTGCGGTTGCTGCTGCTGCTGCTGCTGCTGCCTCCAAGCTCGTCAGTTTTATAAATATAACTTCATAGATGCGTTCAAATACAATTCAGAAGTCGAACCGAAAAGACGTCTTGAATTTGTTATTTTTTTTTTTTTTAAACACACACACACTCTCTCTCATATATAACATTTTCGTTTCTTCTTCGCCAACAACAACAATAAGAACGGTAACGTCAACGTCAACGGCAATCACCTCAACGATATATGTGTATGTGTAAACGAAGAGTCGAATGTGTCTGCATTTTTCTCAGCGCACGACTGCTGTGGCCAGAGAGCAAAGCAGAGCAAAACAGAGCAGAGCAAAGCAGAGCAGAGCAGTGCGCTGCACAAATTAGATAAACGTTAACTGAGCCGAGCCTCTGCCGAACGTTTGCGCTGCGGCTGCGCTCAGAACTCGTGTGCGCGGCAACGTGAAAGCATCTGCGGCGCGCAACGACATTAAACCAGCCAGAAGACTTCATAAAAACAGTTTTCAACATTAATATAAATAAAAAAATAAAAAAGAAAATACAAATTACAAATAGTAATAGAAAAGAAAAAGAAGAAAAAAAAACACTTGGATATATAATTTAATTTATTTTGTTTTTTTATTTTATTTTAATATTTTTTTTTTTATATAAATTTAAACCAAAGAAACGTGTAACAAAATAAAAACAAAAAAAAATAATAATAAACATAATAATCAACGAGTGCAACATCAAATCAAATTAAATAAATAAATAATTCAAGTGTAAACAAAGAAACCAAAAAAATAAAAATAATAAACCAAGTGACTGAAAAGTGAGAGAATCTAAAACCAAGTGAAAAACTTCTACAAAATCATATTGCAAAAAAAAAAGGAGACAAAAAACACAAACAACTTCAACAATAAACAAAAAGCCAATAATCATAATAATAATAATAACAACTACGAAAGGCTAACAATATATTCGAATGCCGCCGCCAAATTGTTCAAAAAACCAAAACAAAACAAAGGTAATAATAATACAACAAATAATCAAATAAATCAATCAAAATTTTCATATTTTGATATATATTTTTTTTCATGTGTTTGCAAAAAAATAAAAGTGTTTTGTGCAAAATTACAAATATTTTGGAAAAAAAAAACAAATATCTCGATTTACAGCAAGCTTTTGGATTAATCTCTTTGAATTTATGACTAGAAATATTCATTATTTATTTTCTAGACAAAGTCTTCAATTGTTTTTTTTTTTTTTGTTCTCTCTGGATAACTTTGGATTATTTTTATTTATTTATTTTTTTTATTTTAAAAATTGATTTGTTATTTTTAAAATAATTTTATTCAAATCACAAATCTCAATCAAAAGTTCATTAAATTGTTTCCATAACCCTTATGCAATTCAATTTAAGTGTTTCTAATTCAATTGACCCCGAAACACGCTCATGTCTGGACAACCAACAAAAAAAAAAAATTAAATAAAAAAAATAGCCCCTAACTAATTTCATCATTTGAAAATCCCTTTTGAACTCTGAACTCTGTGTTGCTACATATAGGGAATGACAATAATGAATAAAAAAAAAGGGTTGCATATAGTTGTTTTGCTGCTTGTCACAAATTAACGAGACAATTATAGATCAATTTTCAACTTGATATAAACAAATTATACATAAAAAATATCAAGTGTTTTTTTTTCACTGCAATTTTCGGATGATTTTTCTTGTATTTTCATTAATTCTCTTGCGATTATTATGTATTTTGCAAAAGATTTCATTAAGAATTTGAGCAAGTTTCAAAATTTTCATCAGTTTTCTATATTCTTGGAGATCATTTTAATATTTTCCAAAGATTTAACTTGAAAAAATACAAAGTTTTCTTAAGTTTTTCTAAAGTTTGGTTTCCTAAACTTGACGAAATACAAATTTAAAACAAGATTTCTTAAGTTTCCTATATTTCTAGAAAATATTTTAATATTTTCCAAAGATTTCAGCTGAAAAAAAAGGTGGAAAAAATTTGTTGATATAGGATAACTTAGGTTCTTGCTACATTTCTAAAGATTATATTAATATTTCCCATAGTTTTGGAAATACTTATCAAAAATTGCACAATAATAAGAATCGGATATTTTTTTTCCTGAAATTTGTCTTTCATTTCATTGTCATCACTTTGAAGTAAAATAATATTATAGATTTTTGATTGATAGTTAAAAATTGTATACAAATATATGTATATACATAGCAACTAATTGTTAGTGATCGTGACTTGAATGGGCGTGGCTGTAGGAGTTTATTTATTTGTTTTTATGTAGTTTGAATTCTGTGAGTAGGCGTTTCTTCATCTCAAATGATTTTTTTCATATTCTGATGAGTCAGAAGTATGAAGGCAAAAAAAAAAAATGGAAATCAGCCAACCAAAATGAAAGCCCAAATAACAACAACAACAACAACAAAGAGAGACACAACACACACACACACACACACATATGCAGAGAGTAAGCTGAGTGGACGAAGCGTCTTATCGCAAAAAAAATTTATTTTAGAAAATGTCAAGTTGTTGTTGTTGTTGTTATTGTTGTTATTGTTATTAATATTATTGTTGTTTTTGCCCGTTGTCGTCGTCGTCGTCGTTGTCGTTGTCGTCCAATTGGAAATCCTAAGCGCCAATTGATAACGGTAAATGTTAATGAACAATGTGCGCAAAATGGAAATGCAACAACTCAACACACTAACACATACAGACACAGACACACACACACACACATATACACACACATACACACAGAGAACACACAGAGACAGCGAACAGAACCGATAACAAATCAATACGCACAGTGTGTGCGAGCGAGAGAGAGAGAGAGAGAGAGTGCGAGTGAATAATAAGCAAATGAGCAAAACGCAGTAAGAGAGCGGAAGCAGCTGTTCATGCTCTCTCTCTCTATATATATCTATCTCCCTCTCTCTCTCTCTCTCTCTCTCGTACTCTCCCTCTCCCTTTCGCTCTTTCACTCCTATTGGAATTCAATGTGAAATGCATCCGCGCAGCAGTTTCCATGTTAAAAGATGACAAGAAAAACAAAAAAAAAAAACAAAAAAAAAATGATTAGGAAAAAAACAAAACAGTAAAAATAATAATAATAAAATAAAAGAAAAGAAAAAAAAGTCAATAAGAATTTTGCAACTGTTTTTTTTTTTTTACTGATCGTATCAATTATCCAATTCGCTGTAGAAACGTAACGATCAGCTGTTTATGGCGAATCTTCAAGCATTTGTTCAACAGAAACTGAGATATGATCTTCACACTTTTCTCACTCTCTCTCTCTCTCTCTCATTTCTCTCTCTGTTTTACTCTTTATGTGTCTTTACTTTATACTTTCTAGGGCAGAGTGGCAGGCAACTGATATTGGTTGGAGGAATTGGGGATGGGCGGGGGATATATAATAACTATCATGAAAAAAATTGATTTGATTTATTTATTTATTTATTTATTTTCGGTTTTATTTGTACAGTGCTGTACAGTACAGTGAAACTTCGCTATAATGTTAATGACATTGCATAGACTATTGCCATTTGTACAATTTCTCTTGGTTTCACTGTACACTGTACATACATATACACTACAGTCATAGAACCGCATTATGAAATTCTATGAAATTAATCAAAACATTCGATGACTTTTAAGTATTTCTTAATGCCAAGACATACTTTATATCAAATTGCTTGTGTATATGTGTATCTGTGTCTGTGTCTGTGTGCATGGATCTGTTTATCTGTGTGTGTAAAATATCAATATCATCTGCATTTTATTATAGCTTTTGATTTTACTACTTTTTTTTCAATGAAATTCTTTAGTTTTTATGCAAAATTAAGCAAAAAAAAAAAAAATTCATTGATTAAATTTAAAATTAAATTAAAATTTTAAAATATTTTTAAAAATGTCAACTTTTTTATTATTTTTTTTTTATTTTTTAATTTTTAATTTTAATTTTTTTATTTTTTTATTTTTTCTTTTTTATATATTTTTTTGTATTTTGTATTTCAATTTTAAAAATTTTTTTCTACAATTTTTAAATATTTTGAAACTTTTCTTTTTTTATATATTGCTTAAAATTTGAAGTAATTTTCATATCTTCTTCTCTCCTTCTATCTATCTCTCTCTCTCTCTCTCTGTCTGTTTTTATATAGTAAAACTTTCAGAATATTTTAAAACAATTTTTTTGCATATTTTGCTATCAATTTGCAGACATTTTTAATAGCTGAAAATAAAAACAAGATTCCAGCGCATTCTCTCTCTCTCTCTCTCTCTCTTTCCCCCTCCCTCTCTCTCTCTATGTCTCTGTCTCTCTCCTTCACACATTATAAATTTGCATACATTACAAATTAATTTCTTACCTTTCCCTCCCCTCTTTTTCTCTCTCTCGCTCTAGTTAACAACTGATAAGAAGTTACCGATCTCAATTAGCCAACTATAATAACAACAACACTGCAACAACAACAACAAGAACAGCTAAAATGCTCGCAACACAGCAACAACAGCAACACACAACAAAAACAACAACGACAGCAGCAGCAGCAGCAGCTGCATCAGTTGACGACGCTAACCTTGTCGACATGGATCTACGTCAGCGTCGCGACTCAACAACATCAGAGTCCTCGCTCGAGCATCTTGATCTGGGACGAACACCAAAGAAGCTCAGCAGCAGCAACGGTGCGCCGCAGCCAACGTCAACGCCACATGAAGCAGCAACGACGACGACAACAACGTCACGTAAACGTAAACTGCGACAGCAGCAACAGCAACAGCATCTGCTCTCTGATGAAGAAGAGGAGGAGCTGCAGCAACAACAACAACAACAACAACAGCAGCAGCAGCAGCAGCTGGAGTTAACTACACAGCGACCGCGTCACAAGCAGCGACGCAGCGCAGCCAGCGCCAGCATTGTCGTTGACTACAGCGCCAGCGGCGATGCGAGTTCACTGCGTAAGAAATTCCGCTTGAATCGTAGCAACGCCAGCGTCAGCAGCACTAGTGGCAGCGGTAGCGGTAGCGGCAGCGGCAGTGGCAGTGGCGTTGGCATCGGTCTCAATGGCGAATTATCTGAATCGGGCTTTGTCGATGGCAGCGCCAATAGCGCTTTCTTACTCAGCAGCAGCAATAGTAATGCTAGCAGCGCTGTCGCAGCAGCAGCAGCTGTAGCAGCAGCAGCAGCAGCAGCGGCAGCAGCAGCAGCAGCACAACAAGCAGCGTCAACAGGCAGCAGCTCTGGCGGATCATCGCCGCAAGGTTTATGTCTATCGAGCGCCGAGTCAGGTCTTGGCGCTGGCGAAGATCATATGAAATATTTATGCCCCATCTGTGAGGTTGTCTCGGCCACGCCCCATGAGTTCACCAATCACATACGTTGCCACAATTATGCCAACGGCGATACTGAGAACTTCACCTGCCGCATCTGTTCAAAGGTAAGTCACAACACAAATGATACCCTAGAAAATTTTAGGTAAAAAAAAAACAATTGTAAATGTTGCTCAGTTTCCGTCTATTATATCTGACTGATTGCAAATTAAAGGGTATGAGCTAGTCGACTAAATTAGACAAAAAAATGACAAAGTTTTGATTTATGAAATGTTTAATGAAGTCAAGTATAAATGTCATAGTCGGGTATGCCAACAGTCTAAAAACTACAGGGTATGAGTTAGTCGAACTTGATAAAAATTTGTTCATTTATGTTTGTGGGGTATGTTTTATAAAGTCAGTAAGTAATATGTCTGATATAGTCGGGTCTATTCATTGACTAGAAATTACAGGGTATTAACTAGTCGAGCAACTTATTATAAATATTTTTTTTGCGCAATTCCAAAAACTAATCGTCAAATGTCTCCTCACTTCTCTCTCTCTCTCTCTCTCTTTCTCTTTCTCGCTCCCTCTCTTCTTCTATCTCTCTTCCTCTCTCTAACTATAGGTATTATCATCAGCCTCCTCATTGGACAGGCACGTGCTTGTTCATACTGGCGAACGTCCATTCAATTGCCGCTATTGCCACTTGACATTCACGACAAACGGCAACATGCATCGTCATATGCGAACACATAAACAACATCAGACACAGCAGCAGCAACAGTCGCAGCAAACGCCATTGCAACAGCAGCAACAACAAAAGTCACATCGACGCCAGCAACAGCATGCTGCTAGTGCAACAGCGGCAGCAGCTGCAGCAGCAGCAGCAGTAGCAGCAGCCTCAACAGCAACAGCAGCAACAGCAGCAACAACAGCAACAACAGCAGCAACAACAGGAGCAGCAGCAGCAGCAAAAGCAGCACGTGCTGAAAGTTATGAAAGTGATGCAAGTTGTTCAACTGATGTTTCCAGTGCGCCAAGTCACAGCAGCAATAGCAATAGTAGCACCGCAAGCAGCAGCAACAATCACATCAGCAACAACAATAATAACAACAACAACAGCAACAGCAATGACAACAACAATTGCAGCAAAAGAAACAATAACAACAACAATGAAGTGACAACAGCAGCAACATTGCTAAGCAAACAGCAGCAACATAAAACAATTAACAACAACAACATTATAAACGCTGAGCTAAAAGATGAAGCTGAAGATGAAGAAGATGAACAACAGCAACAACATCTTGATAATGATGCTGATGATGCTGATGAGGAGCAAGACTTTGATGAAGATGCTGAGGATGAGCATATAACCAGCACACCAGATGTTGCAACATTGTTAGCATCCGGTAATACAACACCATCGCAACATGCACATTCACCGCCCTGTCTAACATGCCCCGCCTGCCAATTGGCTGACTTTGATAATTTGCCAGCATTATATATGCATCTGGATGTTGAACATTCAGATATACCAGCAAAATGTCGCGATTGTGATGTCATCTTTGCCAGTCATCGTCAATTGCAGGCGCACAATTGTCGCGGTCATCTGCAATTGTTGCCCATGCTGGGCATCAGCTCATCGCCATTGCATCAACATCATGATGATGATGATGATGGACAGCAGCAGGCAGAGCAAGAGCAGCAGCAATCATTGCTTATGAATGGTGTAAAAAAGGAACAGCTTGATGATGATGATGATGATGATGAACAGAATGATGATGATGTTGATGATGATGATGATGTTGATGATGATGAACATGAATTAAATGATGGTGCTGCACATGCTGAAGATTTCTTTAAACAATTATATCTTAAAGGTAAAGCAGCAGCCGCTGCTGCTGCAACAGCAGCTGCAGCCGCAGCAGCAGCAGCTGCACAACAACAACAGCAACATCAACATCAACAACATGCATTAAATTCACCAATTAAACATGAAACATCTATGGAACGAGATGCATCCCGTCAAGATTTAGCTGATATCCAAAGCATACTCAATATGACCAGCTCCAGTTGCACCTCAAGTTTCTTACGTAATTTCGAACAATCAGTAAATACACCATGCTCCAGTCGTGATGGTGATGAGGAGGCACAGGATGCATTCACAAGTGAATTTCGTCGTATGAAATTACGTGGTGAATTTCCATGTAAACTATGTACGGCCGTTTATCCAAATTTACGTGCATTGAAGGGACATAATCGTGTACATTTGGCAGCTGTTGGTGCTGCTGGTCCATTTCGTTGCAATATGTGTCCCTATGCTGTATGCGATAAGGCAGCCCTGGTACGACATATGCGTACACATAATGGTGATCGTCCGTATGAATGTGCTGTATGTAATTATGCATTCACCACGAAGGCAAATTGTGAGAGACATTTACGTAATCGTCATGGTAAAACAAGTCGTGATGAAGTTAAACGTGCTATTGTCTATCATCCAGCTGAGGATGCTGGCGGACAGGAAGAATTAAAAGCGGGACGTTTAACAGATGCAGCAATTGCTGCTGCTGGTGTGGATCATGAATTGAGCGCATATAGTTCCATGACACCGCCACCAACAACAGCAGGTGCAGCAACAGTAGTTGAAACAGCATCACAGCTAAAGCATATGTTGCTGGCGGAAACAGCAGCAGCAGCAGTAGCAGCGACAGCAACACCACAGCAACAGTTGCCATTGAAAATACAAGTAAAAAGTTTGGATCAGCTGGTAGAAAAACCACTGGCAGCAGCAGCAGCAGTAGCAAATGAAACTACAGCAGCAACAGACCCAACAGCAGCAGCAGCAGCAAACCCAACAGCAGCAGCAACAACAGCAACAGCAGCAGCAGCACTTGATTTCAGCATGGACGTTTTGGATTTAAGCAAGAAACCAACAACACGCGAACGTGAACATGAATTGTTGCTCTGCCAGCAACAACAACAACAGCAACAGCAGCAGCAGCAACAACAACAACAGCAGCAACAGCAACAACAGCAACAGCAGCAGCAACTATTTGGTGCTGGCGATGCTGCAACACAATATATGCATCAATTTTTACGCAATCTCATGTTTCAACAATCGCCTGCATTTCCCTTCTTTGGCTTCATGCCACCGCCACCACCAACAGTTGCAGCCGCAGCAGCAGCAGCAGCAGCAACAGCAGCTGCTGATAAAAACGTAAATACAAAATCAACTAATTCTGCTGCTGCTGCGGCGGCTGCTGCAGCGGCTGCCGCTGCCGCTGCTGCTGGCTCATTGCCAATGCCAATGTCCTTGGGTGTACCAGTACCTGCTGCTGGTCCTGTCAAAATGGTCATCAAAAATGGCGTCCTAATGCCAAAACAAAAACAGCGACGCTATCGCACTGAACGTCCCTTTGCCTGTGCCCATTGCTCGGCGCGTTTTACACTGCGCTCAAATATGGAACGGCATGTGAAGCAGCAACATCCGCAATATTATGCACAGAGGCAACGTAGCGGACATCATGCAATGCGTGGACGTGCTGCATCATCAGCAAATGCAGCGGCAGCAGCAGCAGCAGCCGCAGCCGCTGCAGCAGCAATGTCACAGCAACAACATCATCAAGCACAACAACAGCAACAGCAGCAACAACAACAACAACAACAACAGCAGCAGCAGCAACAACATATGTCGCCAATATCGGAGCAAGTGAAATATGCAATATTGGCGCAACAGTTGAAGACACGCAAGGATACAGATTTGTTGCAACAAGCATTGTCGCATGGCTCGAGCAGCATTGCAGCGCATCCGTTGTTGCAGCACTACAGCAACTATAGCAAGACGCACAATAGCAACAGCAATAATAGTCATGGCAGCAGCAACAACAATAATAGTCACAACAGCAACAACAACAACAACATGCAGCACAGCAGCAATGGCCACGCACCGGCAGCTGATGATGATGAGCCGCCAAAATTGATAATTGATGAAGATGATGAAGATGAATTTGATGAATTGGATGCTGATGAGGAAGAAGAAGAGCAACAGCTACTTGATGAAGATGATGATGATGATGATGAAGACGATGAACAGCAGCAGCAACAATTGCAACAGCAAGCTGAACAATTGCCACGTAGCTCAACGCCCATTGAGTTGGCCAAGAAAGTAGCTGAAACTATTTTAGAGCAAGCTATCAAAGCTGGTGGCAAGGCAACAGATGAATTAGCAACAGCAGCAACAACAGCAACAACAGCAGCAACAACAGCAGCAACAACAGCAGCAACAACAGCAACAACAGCAGCAGCGGCTGCTATGAAAACAATGATTGCACAAGCCGATGCTGTGGGTAAATCCTTAAAAGAAGTTGCCAGCTCACCCTTCAAGGATGACTCACAGGATCTGGTGACTGTCGCTAAATTAGTCGATAATGCAACAAGCAATCAAATGTCATCATTCAATTCATATTTTCGTCCCAGCGATGTTGTCAATCATATGGAACAAAGCGATGAAGAAGGACTCGTTGCATCTGGCAGTGCATCCGAAAGTAATAATTCTGGCACTGAGGATGTTGTTAGCTGTAGTGGCAATGGTAGTGCTGGTAGTGCCGGTAGTGCTGGCAGTGGACATGGTAATGCAAATGAAACGAAAAAAAAATCAGCATATAGTTTGGCACCAAATCGTGTTAGTTGTCCCTATTGTCAACGTATGTTCCCATGGAGCAGCTCATTGCGTCGTCATATTTTAACGCATACGGGACAAAAACCCTTTAAATGTTCCCATTGTCCATTGCTATTCACAACAAAAAGTAATTGTGATCGTCATCTATTGCGTAAACATGGAAATGTTGAATCTGCGATGTCAGTCTATGTGCCAGCTGAGGATGTACGTGAACCAATACCAGTACCAAAATCAGTTGAAGAAATAGAATTGGAGGAGCAACGGCGTCGTCGTAAATTGGAAGAGGAACTTGAAAGGGAACGTGAACGTGAACGTGAACGTGAACGTGAATTGCAGCGTGAACGTGAACGTGAGCTAGAACGTGAACGTGAGCGTGAACGTGAACGTGAATTAGAATTGGAACGTGAACAATTGTTGCAACAATTTGCAGCACAGCTCATTAATAATAATAATAACAACAACAGTAATGGCATCACAGCAGCAACAGCAGTAGCAGCAGCAGCAGCAGGAGAAACCATTGGCAGTGATTTACCCTATAAGTGTCATCTATGTGAATTTTCATTTGGTGAACGAATGCAATGCCTTGAACATATTAAGCAACAGCATGCACAGGAATATGCATTACTATTGGCTAAAGGTGCCATTGAACTTGATATAATGCCAATGCAAACAGCAACAGTTGCAGCTGCAGCAGCCGCAGCAGCAGCAGCTGCGGCAGCGACAGCAATTTCTATAAATTCAGATGAAGAGATAACACCAAGATCGGGTAAATATCCCGATTATAGTAATCGTAAAGTAATTTGTGCATTTTGTATGCGTCGCTTTTGGTCAACCGAAGATTTGCGACGTCATATGCGAACACATTCGGGTGAGCGACCATTTCAATGTGACATTTGTTTACGTAAATTCACATTAAAACATAGCATGTTGCGTCATATGAAGAAGCATAGTGGGCGTGGCAGTCATAATGGTGATGTAGGACAATCTGATTGTTCAGATGATGAGCAAATGTCAACACCACCAACAACACCAATACCAATGCCTGTTAATAACAATAACAACAACAACAACACTTGCCACAACAACAATAACAACAACAATAACAACAACAATAATAATAATAACAGTAAACGTTTGCCAAAGATGCTTGAACTGTTGGACAAGGCAAATGAATGGCGTGTCAGTCGTTTGGGTGAACAAAAAGAAAATATTGCTGATGCAACAGTAGCAGCACCAACAGCAGCAGCTGCAGCAGCAGCAGCAGCAGCAGCCACAGCAGCCGCAGCAGCAGCAGCAGGCGGAGGCGGTGATTTAATTGGCAATCTGTTGGGTATCAGCGATCAAGGCATACTCAACAAATTGCTGTCATCGCCAGATGAGGCAGCCAAGCTGCTGGGAGTTGAAAAGTAAGCAGCAGCAACAGCAACAGCAGCAGCAGTAGCAGCTATAAAGCTAAGTAAAAAAATAAGAAAAAACTATGACAACTAGTGTTGAAAGCAGAAGAAGAAGTATAACATTGATTTGCTAGTCACAAGTAAAATATTTAAAAAAAAATAAATAAAAAAAAAAATACAAATAAAAGTTGCCACAATACACAGACGCATTCAGTTGCAACCGCTCAGTAGTTCTAAAAAAAAAAAAAAAAAAAAAAAAATTCAATATTGAATTTATGCATACGCTACCCTTGCAGCCCCCCTCTACCACGCCCACAACACTCTACTGCAAGCAAATATGTTTAGCATATTTTTTTTACACTTGCAAAAATACTAAAAAAAAAAATATGCTTCACATATTGAAAAGCTCAAAAAAAAAGAAAAAAACGAAAAGAAAATGCTAATTTTTTTTTTCTCTTTGTACTTAAACTTAAAACAATGACTATGACTACAAATATAAGTAGCAACTGTACCAAAATATACAGCTCACGCGCTCAACTGAGAGTTGAGTGTCATGAGACTCGTCAATTCGCTGCAAGGGTAAAAAAAATAAAATAAAAAAATTCTTCTTACTAGTTAATAAAAAAAAAATATATTAGCGCAATGTTTCAATGTTTAAATCTTAAAAAAAAAATAATAATAAAAAAAAATTAAAAAAAAACATTTAAAGATTCTCTGAAACAAAGCGCTACGAATAATAGGATGAAACTTTGAACTGTATGCGGAGACACTTACGAGACATTTTCGCGCCTACAAATACCAAAGCTTGAATAGATTCTTTTTTTTTTGTTTAATTTAACATTAATTAATAATAATAATAATTTTAATTTTAATTTTTTTTTTTTTTTTTGCTTCGTTTTACGGTACAACCGAAAACTGAAACGTATGGAAACGAAACACACTTAAAGCATTGCATTTTTCCAAAAATATTCAATATTCTACACTACATTTGAGATAGAAATAGAGAAATTGAAATTATGGAAAATGTTAAGCATAGAAATTTAAAATATAAATTTAAAACAAAAAAAAAAAAAAACGTTAACAAAATCAAAATGTGCATTAAAACGCATTAACTTTTAAGGCAACAAAACAAATTTTTTTTTTTCAACAACTATTTTTTTTTACTAGATTTAAGAAATTTCAAAAACAAGAAAAAAAAACAACGAACACAACTAAAAGAAAAGAAAAAAAAAAAAAAACAGAAAACGAAAAAAAAGACTTACGTGAGAGAAGAAATGAAACAGAAACAAAAAAAAAAAACAAATATTAGATAAAAAAAAAAAAAAAACGTGTACAAGAAAATTGCCTTCGTAGTGTTCTATGTTTTTTTAACATTTTTTTTTAAGCTATTAATATACAATATATCTATATATATATAAAAAAAATATATATATATCTTATATGATAATATAATCCTCTGGTTATCTGAAGTATGTACATTTCGAGGCCTTGAACCGCAACGTGGCTTAAAAACAATTAAAATTAAATTGAAAAAAAAAACAAAAGGATAAATGCAACGAGCATTCCATATTAATTATAAATATCTAATTTAAGTGGCTTTTTTTTTATAAACTATATATCATACTATATGCTACTATTATACTATTACTATTATATACAATATATGTACTTATTATTATTATTATTAATATCATTATCATAATTATTATTATTATTATTATTTTGATTTCGATTTCAAGAACTCACTGAAAATGCGAAACAATTTTATTGCTGTAGCTTAAAAAAAAACACAAATATTATATTTAAATATTTTATCCATAATACATACACACATACATATATACACACATATACACATATTATATATACATACATACACACACATATATATATATATATATATATATATAAAGTGAGAGCAAAATCATATAAAAAAGTAGTCGAACATTTTTACAGCAATAACCAAAGCATTTCACAAATTTTACCAGAGTTTTTATCAAAGCGAAAAAAACAAACAAACAACAACAACAAAATTATTGAACAAATTAAATTATGTACTTAGAGTTTATGTACTTAAATAAATAATAATAAAAAAAATTATAAATATATATATATAAATATAAATTAATTAATTATTTACAACAATTTTAAATATTGACAATGGAAAAATAAATTACAAGTTGCGATCAAAAATAAACATTTTCTCTTTTCTTTTTATTCTAATTCATTTTTTTTTGTAGATTTTTTTTAAATTTCAGAAAAACAATAAAAAAAAAAGTTATCTACGGCAGGTTGTATGATCTCATATCCAATTTCACTTAATTTTTTGCTATAGTTCTGGCTGATTCTGACTAGCTTATAAAAAAAAATTAAATGGATTTTCAAAAATTAAAAGAATTTTAAATTTCCGTTAGCAAAAATATATACTTTGTTGGGTCTGCCACGCCTCTTAATGGGGCGTTACAAACTCCTGTCTAAAATTAATATAACCTCTACAAGGGTATAAAACATTGTAAAAGATTTTTTGAGGCGCTGCCTAAACGATGCCATAAAAGTGCATACAATGCGCAGACTAAAAGTATGCTACACTATTTTTACACAGCCAAGCTTTCATTTTTGCTACAAGCTTAAGATTGCCGAGCTTTTGTATTTTAATGCGACTGTCTAAAAGTATGCTACGCTAAATTGAATTCTTTAAGCTTTAATTGTTTATGGTACATACAGTATATATGTATATATACATGTATGTAATTGAAAACATATTTTTATTGCTGACAATTTATAAATTAAACACCTGAAACATTAATGCAATATACATACATATGTATGCATAGTCTTAGTGTTTTCTTTATGCTGACATATGTATGTATGTATTTATGTATAGCTGTACATATGCTGTTTTAGCTTACACGTGCCAATAATAAAGTATACATATATTATACATAAATAGATAAACATACATATGTACATACATACATACAATATATCACAAGCCATAAGCAAACGTCGCAAAAGCAAAACTAACACACACTTGCAAACGAGCCCCCAACAAACTAACGTAAGAAAAATAACAACAAAAAAAATAACAAGAAGAACAGCAGCTGCTTCAAGTTCTTGGCTGCGCTGCCCCTCACACTTAAAAACACACACACACACGCGCACATGCATATACATATATACACTTATACATATACATATATATTTATATTTAAATGTATAAGTATATCGTCCGACCGAGCGCGCTCGCCGCATCGTGCCGGTTTCTGTCCGCTGGCGTTAACGCTACCGCTGCCTCTGCCTGTGCCTCTGCCTGTGCCTCTGCCTGTGCCTCTGCCGTCGCGTCATATATCAACAATCACACCACATACAATATACAATATACAATACACGCGCTGTGGGGGCCCTCAAAGTTGGCACAGCTTCAGCTCTTGCTTTCAGTTCTAGTAAAACCACCGGTTGGGCCAGCCGCAGCAGCAGCAGCAATAGCAGCAGTTCCAGCCACGAGCGTTCCGTTCTCCAAAAAAAAAAAAAAATTACCCTGACCTTAGACTTTATTTTTCACCTGTATTAAAATGTCCTTTGTACGTTTGCTTGGTGCCGAGGTAAGTGACTTAAGATTTATCGATATTAAATATTCCAATAAGAAACATATATAGTGTTGGTAAAAGTAAATAGCAGACAACAGCAGACTGTGCTACATACATATGTATGTATTTATATGTAAATGCAAGTGCCTGCATACAGAGCTGCATATATATATATATATATATATATATGTGTGTGTGTGTTTAACTGCATGCAAATTACAATTATTCTTGTGTGTTTGCAGCAATTGCCCAAATTATCGTAGAAAAAGAAAAAAAAAATATATGTACATGGAGAGACAGGGAGAGAGATAGCAAAACACATGTTACGTAATTTCACATATGCATGTGTTTGCATGCATGTGTGTGTGCTTACTGATCACAATAATAAAAATCATATAGTGGAACTAGTTGAAAACACACACACACACACACACACATACACATACTATTAAGCTGTAGCAGAAGACAAGTGATAAGTTAATTTTTTATTTTTTCTTTATATGCGTGTGAAATATTTGTATTTTATTTAGACATTTAAAGCCATAGAAATGTACATACTTTTCTTCACAATTCCCTAAAGGCGGCTGCTGGCTATTGATAAGCGTAGGCGTGGCAATACAGCTGTGCTTTAAGCTTGCGTGTGCCGCGCGATCTATGCATGTATGTGTGTGTGTGTGTATTATCATGTTGCCAGGCAATTGCTTACCTGTTGAAAATGAAAAATGAAAAAAAGGCAAAGCGTAGTTAAAAGCACTTGACATGCAAGATAAATGAAGTACAGTAAAGCCTCACAAAAAGAGGAACAACAGCAACAACAAGAATAATAATAAACGTAATCTCTTATCGATAACACAATTATGTTGAAAATTTCATGGAAAATTTAATAATATGTAATAAAAAAAAAAACGAAAAACTCGATAAGCATAGATAAACCGATAGTACCTGATAACATATCTATCGAAAACATTATTTAAATTACATTTTTCAAAATTGCGCAAAATTCAAATTTTTTTTTAACATTTTTTAACTATTCAAAAAATTGATCGATATTAATTTTTTTTTTTTTTTTTAATAGGCCCGCCATATGGTAAAGCGTGGCTATTCTTCCGCAGCGCCCACAACCAAACTGTTTATCGATGGCAAATTTGTTGAATCCAAGACAAATGAATGGATCGATGTACATGATCCGGCAACCAATAAAGTTGTCACCCGTGTACCCAAAGCAACACAGGATGAAATGAAAACAGCATTGGAATCCAATAAGAAAGCCTTCAAATCATGGAGCAATCAATCTGTACTATCACGCCAACAGATTATGTTCAAATTGCAGGCATTGATCAAGGATAACATGGGTGAATTGGCCAAGAATATAACCAAGGAGCAGGGCAAAACATTGGCCGATGCTGAGGGTGATGTGCTGCGTGGTCTGCAAGTGGTTGAACATTGTTGCAGCATACCATCGCTGCAGATGGGTGAAACGGTGGCAAATGTTGCACGTGATATGGATACATATTCGTTGGTAATGCCATTGGGTGTCACTGCTGGCATTGCACCATTCAATTTTCCAGCTATGATACCACTGTGGATGTTCCCAGTGGCAATTACCACCGGTAATACGATGCTATTGAAACCATCGGAACGTGTACCTGGTGCCACAATGTTGCTGATGGAGCTACTCAATGAAGCCGGCTGCCCACCT
Source organism: Zaprionus obscuricornis (assembly GCA_037044475.1). NCBI lineage: Eukaryota > Metazoa > Arthropoda > Insecta > Diptera > Drosophilidae > Zaprionus > Zaprionus obscuricornis. Next base: position 68,292 of record JBAMBR010005357.1, on the reverse strand, counting down.
GGTGTTGTCAATGTTATTCATGGTCAACATGATGCCGTTAATTTCATTTGCGATGCACCTGAAATTAAGGCTGTTTCATTCGTTGGTTCCGATACCGCTGGCAAATATATCTATGAGCGTGCCGGTAAGAATGGCAAACGTGTCCAGAGCAACATGGGTGCTAAGAATCATGGTATTGTCTTGAGCGATGCCAACAAGGAGAACACATTGAATCAATTGGCTGGTGCTGCCTTTGGTGCTGCCGGACAACGTTGCATGGCCCTGTCGACAGCTGTATTCGTTGGTGATGCACAGCAATGGATTCCCGATCTGGTCGATCGTGCACAGAAATTGAAGGTCAATGCTGGCCATGTGCCCGGCACTGATGTTGGTCCCGTCATTAGTGCTGCCTCACGTCAACGTATCAATGATTTGATTGAATCTGGTGTTAAAGAAGGAGCTAAACTTGTTTTGGATGGACGTAAGATTAAGGTTCCTGGCTTTGAGGATGGTTATTTTGTTGGCCCAACCATCTTGAGCGATGTGACACCCAACATGAAGTGCTACACTGAAGAAATCTTTGGCCCCGTTTTGGTAATCCTTAACGCTGATACCTTGGATGATGCCATTTCCATTGTTAATGCTAATCCCTATGGCAATGGTACCGCTGTATTTACCACCAATGGTGCTGCTGCACGTAAATTTGTCAATGAAATTGATGCTGGACAAGTTGGTGTCAATGTTCCAATTCCAGTGCCATTGCCAATGTTCTCATTCACTGGTACTCGTGGCTCCTTCCGTGGTGATCATCATTTCTATGGCAAACAAGGCATCAAATTCTACACACAAACCAAGACCGTAACTCAATTGTGGCGTGAAACTGATGTTACACACACTCAGGCAGCCGTTGCTATGCCCACAATGAAGTAAACATAATACATACATAATATACATATATACTCCATATACTTATATATGTAAATATATAAATGTATGAAGGAAAGAAATTATTGCATTTATTTTTCTGTGCCTGTTAATTAGATTTTAAGTACAACAATAAAAAAAATTAATAATAATAATAAACTGTAAAAATTGAGAGAACAACAACAACAAAAAAACAAACATAAAAATATGTAGAAAGCGAACAATAAAATGAAATTGTTAAATAAAAAAACAAAGCAAACCTTTCTAATTTACGATATTCATATTCATATAGCTTATGATATTTATCGTCATATGGTATTATGAAAGAATTAGTTTGACGTAACGATTGCATGCAATGTTTTATTGAAAATATATCAAATTCTAAACTTACGATATTCATATATCGTTTACGATATTCGTTACTAGGTGGAGCGATCACAGTATTAGCTTGAACGAACGATTGCCTGCATTCTTTTATTATTGAAAATAAACACAATTGTAAACTTACGACATTCAAATACCGTTTACGATATTCATAGTTATGTGGAATTTGCGAATAATTAATAAAAATTGTATTTCGTACACTTTTTTTTTTAACAATAAAATGCAAGTTTATACTTACGATATTCATATATCGTTTACGATATTGGTGATTATGTACGATAATTGAAGAATTAGCTTTAACTAACAGTATTCCTATTGTAAGATTTATCCTCGAAAAATAATTACTATATTAATTTAATACGATATTATTATATCGTTAATATTTTATTTGAAATGTACATAAAATTTGTATGAACCTAATATTATTTTATTTACATAAAATTTAACACAATCTCAATTTTTTCTAATTTTGTACAATTTTTTATGTATTTTTTTTTTTTTTTAATTTTGTTTATTTTTTTTTTTTGTTTTATTACAACAATGAATTTCCTAGTACAATATATGTGATTAACCAATAATTTCCCCATAATTTGTATAATAAAGTCGAATATATACATATATATATATAAATATATATATTCCTGAAGCCTCTTATAAAAAAAAACTCCTTCAGCTGATGACTAAATGTTATCCATATACATATAAATATATATGTATATATATATATATATGTATATATCTAATTCTGATCTAATTTGTGCGTTTTAGCTGTGTCATGTATCTAAGTGTCTATCATACCGAAAAAAAAATAATAGTGTTTTACGCCAAATCTTACAAAACTGTAACAACAATGCTATCAATTATTCAGTTGATCAATCAATCAATCAGTATCAATCAATCACTGAAAATAATTTATAGACTAATTTTTGTATCGATAGCGTAGAAACATAGTTAGAAAAATGATTAAGTCAATTTTTCTTATTTGAATTATATAAATATTATATGAACACATGTGAACCTTTCCCTCTTTTCCTCTTTCATTCTTTCCCTTTCTCCCATATTTTGTAATTTTTCTTTTGGTTTTTGGTTTTTTTTTTTTTTGTTTTTTTCATCTATTCATCTGCCAAAACGACCCACTTACATAATTTAGGATCGAATATTTTTTATATATATATATATATATATATATATAGTATATACCTATATATAAGTCTATAGATCTTAGGCTTTACCAATAAACGCTTGTTTCGAAACTAATTCTCTGAATGCTCCATTATTGATACGCATCAGCTGATCATAGTTGCCTTCTTCAACGACACGCCCATTCTCAACGACAGCAATTTTATCCGCATTATGTATGGTGCTTAAACGATGGGATATTGTCAATACTGTGCGACCCTCAACCAATTTATCGAGTGCATCCTGTACCAATTGCTCAGAGACAGAATCTAATGCACTTGTTGCCTCATCCAAGACAAGTATCTTTGGATTCTATTAGGAATAGTACAATGTAAGTTATCCGATAAAATATATATATTTTTTTTTACAGTACTTACTCGTATTAGTGCACGGGCAATGGCAACACGCTGTTTCTGTCCACCACTCAGTAGGACACCACGTTGTCCAACAACTGTATCCCAGCCTTGCGGTAATTTATCAACAAATTCTTTAACATGCGATTTTTGTATAATATCGTAAAGTCGCTCATCACTTGTATCACCACCGGGATTAGCACCATATAAAATATTCTCCTTAATTGTGCCAGAAAATAATACTGGCTCCTGACCAACACAACCAACATTGGCACGCAACCACGTTGGATTTAATTCACGTAAATTCACATTATCCAAAAAAATGCCACCCGATTGTGGATCATATAATCGTAACAATAGCAATGCTATTGTCGATTTACCCGAACCGGAACGACCCACAACAGCTGTTGTCTTATTTGCATCCAATTTTAAATTAAAATCGGATAATACATGAATATCGGTTCTTGTTGGATATGCGAAATGTATATTGTGAAAATCAATATCTCCAATTGGTTTATTTAATGGTGTTACACCCGTATTGAAGGGAATACCATATGGACGATCCAATATCTCCCATATACGATCTGATGCACCAATACCCTTATTCAATTGACTATAGAAATTTGATAAACCATTCATGGAGAATGCCACATAGCCGGCATAAAGCATAAACGATGTCATTGAACCAATAGTCAATTCATTGTTCATGACAAGAGATCCGCCGTAATAGAGTACGGATATGATAACACAATTGCCAGTGAAACCAGTCTGTAAAAGATTTATAAGAGTGATTTCAGATGTTGTAATTACAATCGTTGAAATGCTACATATTAAGAGAGTATATAGAGATTATGAAGAGTGCATAGTGTATATAGGATTCTATATAGTGAACTTAATCTTACTAGTTGCAGGGCAGGGATCTAAAATTATATATACAGGGATATTTGACAATCTCTACAAGTTGTACTCAGCACCCAAAAAAAAAATGTAGAGGTACATAACTCTCATGGTTTATGAGTCAATCTCGATCAAATTCTTAGAGTTTGTCTATAATTTTATAATTGTGCAAGTGAAGTGCAATGTTTTACAAAGTTATGATCGACTCCTGCAGAGCTCGGGTGTCCTACCAGACCTCGGGTATCTTATAGTCTCCGAGATATCATCGGACAGACGGATAGGATACCCTACACTTGATTGAGCAAGCATTTTTTATATATTTTAAGGGGTCGGCCACGCCTTTTTATGGGCGTTACATACATTTACTGGAGTCACAAAATAATTATATATGAATAACAGCTATAATTCTAAAATCGAAGTACTTACAGATCCAAAGAATAAAGACTTCGCAAGTATTTCCCTATAGCCAATGGCAATTGCTTCATTGAGCAATGAATTAAAATTATCAACTTCCTTCAATTCATGTGCAAATGCTTTAACTGTTTTCGCATTACCAAAACGTTCCTCGGCATGCTTCATGATCTCCGCATATTTATCCAATTCCGTACGTGTTATATTACGTACATAGCGACCGTAGAATATGGTCATGGCGACCAATGCAGGAACAATTAATGCACTGACCATAGTTAACTTGGCAGATGTTATGACCTTAAAAAGATAATTGAAGAATCCAAAGTGTTTAAAGTTAAAGAATTCCCTTTAATGAATATATATATATATTTACCATCATGATGGAGCCAACGGTGGCCATGGCCAAGGAACGTAAACCATCGGAAACATTTTGACTTAACGAAGTGCCAACAAAATATGTATCATTACTCAAACGATTGACCAATTCACCGGTGCCTTTAACGTCGAACCAAGCGGTTTCCTGTAGTAACATGGAACGATACAGATTGGAGCGTAATCCACGTACAATGCGTAAAGCTTGAAAAGATTAACAAAGAAATATTTATTATTTTTTATAAATGATAACTATATATATATATATATATATATATATTTACATGCTGAGCCAAAGATATAGACACGTGCAAAATTTGCAAATCCTCCAATAACAAACATTGCCAGCAATGCCAATGAAAGATCACGTAATTTAGTATTTGGTGAATTTGCATCATGATTGAACACAGCATCAATCACTTTGCCCATGATGTATGGAACACTCATTGTAATCGCCGATGATAAGAATAAACAACAGATGCCCACTATTATAATAAAATATTATAAATATTAATAAAATAATATATTTTTCCATTTATTATTTTGTAAATTAAACTTACATGCCAAAGTTTTACGTTCAACTCTAACCAATGAAAACATTCGTTTAAAATCTGAAAATTTTGGTTTTACATATTTTGCATGATTGGCAGCTTCATTTTTGGGAGTTGTTGTCATTGGTCTGCGAGGTATTTTGTTGTTTAATATATTTCCACGTAGATTTAATAAACGCTTTGTCCAATAGGAATTGACAGTGGCGCCAACGCCAGCGCGAGCGCCACTGCCACCACCAGCTGTAGATCCACCAGCGACATTTGTATATGTTCGCACAAGATGATGATGATGTTGATTGGGACGACGCAACAGCAGTTGAAGTGGCTGACGTATCAAATTATTATTATTTATTACTTCTATTAAGAGTTTTGGACCGGCGCGCGGTACTTGCGTTGAGATTTGTAATGTTGTGCAAACATGTTTAACTCGTGTACAATTTAATAACATTGTAATATTCTATATATATGTACATATACATATAAATATATAATTATATATATGTATATGTATATATCTTTTAATTATATTATTTCACGCTTAATAAAAATAAAAATAAAAATTAAAAAATTATATATCTAAATCAAAACAATTTTGATGTAATCCGATAAAATAAATACTCCAATTAACGTTAATTTTGGCTCCCACTCACATTGTCATGTGTGAACAATGTGAACCTATCGAGATACAATTATCGAAAAGTAATATTGATATATATTAATTTATATACTCTTAAATTATTATTTTATTTAATTACATGACAAAATTGATTTAATTTCAATAAATGCTATTAAATAGACAACAATTTTAACTACATAAAAAACATAACTATCTTTAAATTATCGAAAATGTTATCAAATAACAGCTGATTAACTACAAGTTTCGTTTTTAGAAGGTAGTAGAACTAGAATAATAAACAATGATGTCATGACTAATCAAAAACGATTAGAATTCCAATGATATTTTGATTTATGTGATTTATGTAATAATGTACTAGGGCTGTCACATATTTTTAAGAATATCGAATCGACAAATTTAAATTATTATAAGTAATGTATGGATATAATAAACGTAAAACTAATTTTTATTTTAAAATAATTTTTTTCATTAGTTTTTAAATACTGTATTTAAATAAAAAAAAAATTAAAAATTATCTTTGACGAAAAATAATTAATAAAAAAATCTATTTTCAATTTTTTAAACACAAAAATATCAACTTAAATTTGTTTTGGTATATTATCAACAACACTACAACGTTCATTACATTACAGTACAATATGAGGTAACCTTCACTTTCATGTTACTATGCTATTATCGAAATGCAACTCGTATATTAAACAATATAAGCCGGCGGCTGCATGTTTGAAATCGAAATGACGAACACGTGCGCCTCAAAACATTCAGTTTTGCAATTTGTTATTGTAACATGGAAGTCGGCGATGGTGAGTGAAAATTGAAAATAAATATATATTTTCTTACAATAAATGATTATTAAATAATAATAATTTTAGAACTTTCGATTTGGCTATACGACAAGAAAAAAGCGTATGCGGAACGTTTAGAATTTGCCATACAAGTATGGCAATCTCTAGATTTAGTCTACAATAATAAATATGAAGTTATTTGTGAATGGCTTGTAAAAACTATTGAGGATGAAAACAATACATTGGAGGAATTACAATTACAAAAATTATTTTGTATACGAGGACATCCTGGATTAATTAATTTACAAACAAAATTTGATTTAATCAATGCCGTCATACATCGCATTGATAAATTAACTGTAAAAAATGCACAAGAAATTCACCCATATTGTCAATTATTGGGAAATTTAATAACATTTGAAATGTTACAAGATGCATTTCGTGCCGATTATAATTTACTTATGTCCAGCTATGGTAAACTCTTCACCGTCTACGAACGTCAACTTATGCAGCCAGAACCACAAGATAAAATGCCACAAAGACATGCTGATTTTATATTACCAATATTAATACAATTATGCGATTATATGCGACATGCCGAACATATTGAGAAATTACGCACAGCATATACAGCAGTAGCATTGCAACCATTGTGTGAGCTACTTCTACAATTGCGTCAAAATAATGTCTGTTGTTTTGAGCAATTTGCAGCATTGGAATTGCAAGTGTCTTTAAATTGTAGCATGGAACATAAAATAGTTAGCATAAAAGAGCAAATGTTGCATGTACGATTACTTGTCATTGAGGCAACACTCTATAATGCACGTACAGAGCCAATTCAAGTAGCTGACATATTGCATTATATATTTGGTCAAGCAACATTATTAGATAAACCAAGGCAACATCTTTCACTGGCAATGGCAATACATGCGTTAGAAATAATGCGTAAATATAATATATCAACAGAATTACCATCACGGAATAAAGAAGAAAAGTCTGATGGTAAATTTTTAACTACACAAATTATGCAATATGTGAAAGAATGTCGTAAACAATATTTAGGCGATGTATTGCGTTTGTTATGTGCTGCATTGCGTCTTAATCCACGTTTAATTGAAACTGATGTCTATCAGATAACAATTTGGATGTTTGTCACAACAAAACGTAATGAACGTGAACTACAATTATATTCAGAATATATGGTCTTGCTCTTGGATATGTATCGTCGCATGAGTCGTGTGGAAAGATTTGTAATGCAATTATTAAAATCATTATGGCAATGGTTAAGTCTTTATACATTGGAACATGATGTGCAACCAGATGTAATACCAATTAAACGCAAACGTATTGCTGTATCAGATAATGTTGATGATGTAGAGCAACAGGAGCAGCTGGCGGCAGAGCAATTGAAACAAGAGCAAGTCATAGAACATGGTGTTGCCACATATAATGATTATGTGGCATTAATATTTAAATCACATTTGGTCACGAATGCATTGCCAGTGTCAGTAAATCTTGCAAGTGATACATTGGCACAGGCATGGCCAAAGGAAACTGTTGGTGTTGCCTTTACACGACTCGTTAGTCATTTGATGTCAAAGCCATCGATAGTTATATGGAAGAAGTTGCTCTTTGATTTCAATACGCTATTGACAATACCAGCTGCAAGCGAGGGAGCAGCATCAGTAGCTGATGAAGGAGTTGCAAAGGAATCAAAAGATATTTTAATATTGCCAACAAATCTCAATTTTGCCATTGAGCTACAGGCATGGATATTAAGCCAATATTTAGCTGGCACACGTCTCGTTGAGCAGGCACAACTCTATGCTGATGAAATACAACAACAACGTCAACATACATATAATGTATTACAACAATTTGGACGTTATCTCTTATCACAGGAGCATAATCGTCGCACTATGACAGCATATTTAGAATGTTTAAAACGTGCAAATTGTTTTGAATTATTACGTAGCTATTATATGGAATCAGCCGAAGCAGATGAAGGATTACGTTTACAGCATACATTGCCAAAGCAGGAATGGCAATTAATACAGCAGCGTGTGCATAATTTTGGTAAAAGTAAATGTCGTAAACGTTTACAGGATTTAGAATTACAAATAACTGAAACTGATTGGTTATTCACAACAACAACAAATGTTGGCATGCATATGCATGCCGATTCATGTCCAGAATCATTAGTTACAATATTACCAATGAAATTATTATTTCATTTATCACGTGAACAAAAGCAACGTTTAATGCGTTCACGCCTAATGGCTGTCAATGTGAAATTGGAACAATTTCTGGAGGATAAAGAATGTGTAGGACTATTGGCCGTAGAAATGCTTAAGAATTATGTGCAACATTTAAAGATTGAATGTAAGCTAGAGAAATGCATTTTATTGTGCAAACAATTGTTAGCACACAACGATGATTATGATAATGATGATTTTCTACTAAATGATAATGATGATGCTGATGATGATGATGGTGATGATGATGGCAATGGCAATGGCAATGATAATGTAAAGCAACAACAGGAAATAAAATTAGCTGCTACACTATGTAAATATGCTATGAAATATACAAAACCATTGGAATTACCAGAACAGGAGACAATAAAATTGATAACGGATTTAATGAAATTACCGTTATCACAATTATTGGGCAGTGCGAGAATACAATTATGGCTGTTAATCTTTAGTCTGCATCATGATGTGCGACGTGCAAAATTTAAATCGAAATATAAATTAACTAAAAATTTACTTGAAATGCTTATCGGTAAGTTACCCAAAATATCTACAATTACAAGCAGTAACATTACTAATCTCTGCTTCTACTTCTTCTTCTTTCCCTAGATGTATTAAATTTTGATGCAACATTTAATGGCTGCAAATATATATCAAAAATAACAGAATTATATCAATTGTTACCCATTAATATTGATAATCCAGATGATAATTCTAGTGATACCGATAGTATTGCATATGTTAAAACCATTTGGCGTTTCTATGAAACATTTTTTGGTCGTTGCATACGTCGTGGTATTAATGGTGCCAATGGTTTTCTTGTCAGTTGCGTTGAATATATTAGATTACAAATTTCTAACAAGAAATCCGAGATTACATCAGATCAATTACGTTTATTTCAATTGATTTTACTGGGCGTTGAGAAATCTGGTTTACGTGCAAAACGTTTACTATTCTTTATGTATCAATTATCGGAACTATTTGGTGAACTGTTGAAATATAAATTCAGTGGCAATCAATCGCCAGCATTATACAAGGAATTTGTTGAATTAACCTTATATGGATTTGGTTTATATTTACATACATCAACGCATCAAGCTGAGACTCTAAAATATGAAATGCATCAGAAGAAACAGCAAGTGCAAAAGAAATTGTCGAATAAGTCTGATGAAAAGGAAAATGTAAATATAAGTGAAGAGGACGAGGAGAAGGAGGAGGAGGAGGTAGAGCAGATAGTTAAATCCAAGAATCATAAAGAGATAAAAGAAAAATTAAAAAATAATAAAATACCGGATGTTATGCAGATCAATGAAGATTTTCGTCGTATATGTAAAATTTATATTGGACATTCGGTGAGTTTTGAATTTAAAAATATACTTTGACGGCGATGGGGAGGCATAGGTATAAAAACTTGTATAAAAACTGGAAATTTTTACATTAAGATAATGAAAACCAATTCTTAAATTTTTTTTATTTTTAAACTAAAAATCGTAAACCTAAATTTTCTGTCGATTGTATTTCATACAAAGTCTTCATTTTCAAACGATCGTTCCTATGGCTGTTATATGACAGAGGTCCGATTTAGACCAAATTTATATGAGACGTATATGTCGCCTACTAGACTCAAATCCTGTAATTTTCATTCGTATAGCTTTACAAATCCTATGGCAGCTGTATAATATAGTGCTGTATAATACAGTTTATTGGCATAGGGAGTATGTATATCAAGTTTCATAGAGATAGCTTTAAGTTTGGGTTGAACTAGACGGACATGCATATTAAGATTCTCCTGTCGACGCTGATCATGAAAATATATACTTTATTTGGGCCTGTCACTCCTCCTAAGAGGCATTACAAAATTCTGTTCAAAATTAAAATCGAAAAAAAAACATTAGTGCGCACACAACTTATCGGTTCAATAATCCAACATGCACTGATTGTCATAAGCTGCGATGATCATTTGAATGCCGATGAGAGCATCTGCTATTATTGCAGAGGACTAATCTCTAAACAAAATCACAATCTCTCTCACTTACTTTCCCTCTCACTCTCTGTCTCTCTTGTTCTCTTGCAGTTGGATTATCGTAACAAAGATGCAGTACGTATGCTTAATATTGCGATAGCAAGTAAAGAAGATTTACATTTGGATCAAGATGAAATTCAATATGTGCTAGACTATTACTGGAAGCAATTAAATGCTGATATTAAATCGAATATTAATATGGATATTACAAGTATTGAACCAGCAATTCAGTTAATTATAAAAAATCAAAGTAATACAGATTTTCTATTACTTATGGCAAGATTAAAAGATGAATTAAAATCAATGCGTGCACCAGACACTGCTGATGATCATAAAAAAATACAAGATATATTAATTTTACTCAATGTGATCTCCAAATGTAATATGAATAATGTCAAAGCAGCGGTAAGTGAAAAGTAAAAAAAAAGGGAAAAAAGGTAAAAAATGTTGAGCAAGCACATTTTGAACGTTCAATTTCAGTTGCCATGCTGCTCAACAGTTGTAACCTTCACTGAACGATAATCATTCTGATCAATCGATAACATTTGCCAAATAAATTCCACTCATATCATATTCCACATTCCATTGTATTTCATTCCACATTCCATTACAATCGAACATTTTCTTTTTTTTTGTGGTAATAATAAATTTTTTTTTCTTGCAGATACTTATTGAACATTTTGTGGTAATAAATAATGATGTAAGAATTCGTCTCGTTGGTAGCATGCGTGATGACCAAAATCGTAATCATGTTATGCGTCTATTAGATGCACAATGTGCTTTAATACGAAATACGAATGTCTATCTAACAGATGAAACCGTTGACTGCATGATTGATACAATAACAATAATAAATATAAAGAATTTTATAACGTTAACTGGAAATTGGAATGATTTTGTGCATATGCATAAAATAATATCTGAGAATTGTATGTTAATGTTGCAAGAAGAGGATATATTTTTGAATAATCGGGCATCACAATTGACATCAATATGTCAAGATTTAATTGAATCAATAATCTGTTATCGCAGCGAACGTAAGGAAGCGCAAAGTTTGTCAAATAGTGAAATTGAAGGATTAGCTGATTTGGGATTACAATTGGTAAAATTTATATCAAAAATCAAACGAAGTCGTCAAGCATTAGCAATAAAACGTGTTGTACCATTTTTACTTGCATTTACACTGAACAAAATAGTTACAACGGAACGACCTACAACACTCTATGAAAATGTAATTATTAAATATTTATTATAATTATCATATTGAAATTTGAACTAATATTATATAATAATTTTGTAATCTTTATAGATAAAAGTTAATGTACATCAGATATTACATCATCTAATTAGCATTTCTGATAATCGTTCTCGACGTTATATACTACGTACCTGCAGTGAAGCTGGCAATCAGATGTACCAGACTCTTCTTTTGGAACATGAAAAAAATTATCGCTTCAAGGGAAAAATATGAAAAAAAGAAAAACCAAAACAATTTTGTATTTTTTATTTTTTTTCTATACTTGTTTGCTTTTATTCATGAATAAATATGATATAAATTAAATTAAACATAATTTATATTATTTCATTAAATGTATTTTGATTAACAGCCCATTGTACCCATTGTACTACAGCAGGCACACAACAGTCTCTTTGTAAGTTTTACATATGACCAGTAGATTTTTTTTCTTTTTTCACTGTTTACTGTTTTACTATTTCTATTTTTTTTTTCGTTGTTAGTATTTGTATTTATTATTCTTTGAACAGTTTATAGTTTTTAGTTGTTGTTTTAAGTTTTCTATTTCTATTTTTTTTCGTTGTTAGTATTTGTATTTTTTTGTTTTTAGTTGTTGTTGCTTTTGGTTTACTATTTCTATCTATTTTTTTTTGTTTACTATTTTTATTTTAAATCGTTTTCGATTATATTTTATTTGTAATTTTGGTAAGTTTTGTACATTTTATTTGGTGTTTGTTTTTTCTTTTTTTTTTTTTGTTTTTTCTTTTTTTTTTTTTGTTTTTTCTGTTTTATTTTTCCTTTTTTTTTATTTTTTTATATTTACTGTGTGTCTGTTTAGTAATTCAGTCTTCAATACAAACTCTGCCAGAGAGAGATAGATAGATTTTTTTTATGTCAAATGAAGTTTTCTATTTGCGTTCCACTTTCATATGTTTCCAGCAGCCGCCATTGCGATTGCAATTCCGTTATATTGCCTTTGTATGTGTTTATGATCTTTTTGCGAGTATTGGCGAGTTTTCAATTATGCATCTGTATGTGTGTGTGTGTATCTCTTTTCTCTTTCTGTATTTGCATATGTATTTGTGTTGTTGATGGATGGACGGATGAATGCGTAAATGAATGGACAGATAGATGGATGGATGTGTGTTTGTGTGTGTGAGTGCGCGCGTTATGCATTTGTTTATGAATGATGTATGGATGTGGAGACTTGAAGTTTCAGTGTATGTACTTACATTGAAGTGTAAGTCTCCACATATATGCTTGTGCTTCTGTGTGTATGTGTTTGTGTTTTGTTATGTATGTGGAGACTTGCAGTTTCAGTGTACGTAATTACACTAAGGTAAAAGTCTCCGCATGTTAGTTGTTTTGTGTTTGCCCATGTGCATGTGGAGACTTGCAATTTCAGTGTATGTACATTGAGTTAAAAGTCACCACATGTATGGATATGCATGCATGTGCATGCTTGTATGATTTGACATTAATTTGTCGCTGGGACAAACATTTGGCACACTTCACACAATGGATGTTCAGCCTCCTCCGGACGATGGCCGCTATTAAAATATAAAAGCATATTTATACATATATATATATATATATATATGTATGTAGAATATTATTTATATATGTATAATACTTACAACAGAGTAACACAAGTGCGACAAATAAATTGATAGCATTCCATGCAAGAATAACCGCATTCCTCGCATAAATCAAATGTACAATTTTTGCAATTGGAGCGTATAAAACATAAACGACGGCAGCACGATGACATACGACGCTCAAGCTCAGGATTCGATACATCGGGTATACCGATGTCACGCAATATGATATTGCCGTCACCAATCAATTGATACAATTCGCACAAATTAGACATGGCGGCGGCGGCGGCCGGGGCCACATTGCCTTGGCCTAGGCCTTGACTTGTACTTGGGACATTATCACCATTTTCGTCGTTATTCTCGTCATTATTATTATTTTGAGCCTTGCCGTCATTATTATTATCCATATTAGCAGCCGCTTTGAAAAGCATTTTCGTTGTTTTTTCTATGTACCACACAAAAAAAAACACAAAAAAAAAGAAAAACAGAAAATAATAGTACAAACAAATAAAAACGAAAAGAAAAAAGAAAAACATATTCACTATAACAAAAAAAATTATAAAAGAAAAACAAAAAAATAACCATACACACCATGCACGGCTTTCATTTTGTCTGGGTCTCGCGAATCGCTTAGCTTTTCGTTCACCCAGACTTTAGTTTGTGTAACATTATTATTACTATCATCATCTTCGGAGCGCATGCGTTTAAGGCTATTTCCTTCCATTATTTTTTTATACAGTTCAAACTTACTTCTTCACAATAATTCAAACACAGAAAAAAAAAAACAAAAAAATTTGCACGCTTCAAAGTTTTGTTATTTTTCACTCTTCACACAAGGGCAATTTGCTCTTGACGCTATGAATTCTGCAACCAGAAAGAATTTTCGAGAGAGCGTTTAATGGCGATTTTGAGGTTACGAGCTTTTTTGCCGGTACAGCGTTGCATTTCGATTATTAATTTGCTGCAACAAACGTTGCCAGACTCGCAAGGCGCCGATAAATATGAATATCGGCGAATCATTTGAAATTCTTACCATAAAAATTATTGTGGGCGCGTTATTTAAAAATCTTACCAACATATATTTGAAATTTATTCTGTTCCTCAATGTTCATGTCAATTGTGAATTTATATAAGCGACTTTCGCGATTTCATAATATCTTATATGCAACAAAAAATTTTGTTTGTTTTTTTTTTTTTTATCCTTCTGTACGTGTCTGTGTGTATGAATGTGTATCTTAACTCAAAATTTACTAATCAAAACTAAACTGAAAAAATATATATTTTGTATCGAAATGACTGAAAGGCCAAGTTATGTGTTTCTGATATATATTTATATATATATATATACATACATATATACATACATATATACATATATATATATGTATGTATATATATATTGTAAATATTTTTTATTGTACATTTTTTTTCTTTTTTATTTATTTTTTTTTTTAAATTTTTAAAAATTTTTCATATTGATTTTTTAATTCATGGCTACTATGTTAATATAATATTTAGTGCTACTTATTCAATATTGTCAATAAACTATAATTGTCCCATTATAATTACTTTAGATAAGCTTATTATTCTGACGTTTACCGTTGGGACCAAATTCCGATTTAGCTTTCGATTTGCATGTTTTTTTAGGAGACAACACATCAGATTTTGATGTTGATGACATCGGATCAGAGAGTTGATCCGTTTTTTTGGCAGCCAATCGAAGCTCAGCAGCTGCCTCACGCTTCTTACGAACGATTGCAAGACGCGCCAAATCAGCAGTAATCTCACTTGGACTTTTTTGATAAAAATTGCGTGCCTTTGCCTTAGTACGAGATATTAGATCCGCGCGACGTTTCTCATATTCAAGATCTCGCTCCGATGATCCCGTTGTATTTGCATTTGGACGATTCGGATTTGATATTTCAATAAGATCAGCAACACCTCCACGCATTTTCTTATTGCGATCATTATCGTTACGCTCTTCGAAATTTTCATTTTCAGCGGCTCGTGGGGGCTTTACACCAATATCCCGAGACGTCTCATTTTGCAATATTTCAACTGGAGTAAATTGACGGCATCGTCCCTTATGGGAGCAAAACTTACCGCGCGGCATTATCAATCGTTAAGATTACTTTATAAATTTTTAACAAATTCCGCTTGAATTTCAGATTTATGTTTTCCTTCAAATTCGCCTGCAAAAATGTTAAAATTGTTTTTATGCGCTTTGTGGACTTTATATAATAAAATAAATTAAAAGAAACGTACGCTGAAGGTATTTATAAAAAAGAAAGATATATTGTTTCACAAGTGAAAGCTATAAAAATGCAAAAAAAAAATATTATTCTAAACGAGAATTCAGCTTGTTTTATGTAGATTTTTACGGCAAACAACGAGCGTTTGACAAATTTTTTAAATTACATAAGTGTAAATGACAATGATAGAATTGAGTAAAATATTACAGGTATATTGATAATTTTATTTTTTTTTATTTGTTAAATATTTTAGTGGCAATTTAGAAATTTCGACAATTTGTTATAATAAATGTTGGCTTATTTAACGATTAGTCGATGAAATTTGAATTTGCCGCCTAACGGCATAACATACTTTAAATATTATAACATAATATAGCACGGAAAAATGTTATTAACAGTCACTTTCATATATATCGATAATTTATGTAACATAAAGCTGTTATTACTCAAGTTAGACTGTTAAGCTTGACAGAAATTCATCGAGAAAGATATCGCACTGTAACATAACAGAGCAGTAGTTATGTCGTCATCGGTTAAAAATGTAATTTAGCGGTCATTTAACATAAATGAAAAATACTAAATATATGTATCGTAAATCAAATGTGCTGTGAAATCTAAACAATTTTTATTTTGTGATATTTTTGTGCAATTTGTACGGTGTCTGTGCTGAACACATACATTCATAAATAAATATATAGTGCGTATGTATGAAGTGGACAGGGCCAATGCCATCAACAGGTATCAAAATCGATCGTAGCATAACATAGCGCAACAACAGTGTCTGCAAAACAGCTGACTACAAACGGTGACAAAGAGAAAAACCAATTGAAAACCGCATAGCTAGCGAGCGTAGCTTTAAAAACCCAAGTATCGTAGTGCGAGACGAGCATTCCATAAAGTAACAGCAGCATTAAGTGCTACATAGTTTAAAAAGAAAAAAAGTGCCTTAAAAAAATTATCAAATCAATTCAAATAAAACAAACAAACAAAAAAAAAAATAAATAAAAACAAAGTGTAAAATGTCTGTAGATGAGAATACGCCTGTTTTACGTGGCTGCCTTAAACTGCCGTTGGAGCAAAATGAATTGGTCGAAGTGACATCTAAGGCAAAGGACTACGCGATAATGCATGGCGCTGCAATGCGTTCCAAAACCAATTTTAGTCCCGATTCATTAAATGTGAGTGTCCCACCCATATTGACCACTTTAACATTTTTCCCCCTCAATGAATTTATATTTTTTTTTTGTAAATCATTTTTTTTTTCGTTTTTTGTTTTGTTTTCTTGTTTTATTTTTTTTTTGTATTTCATGTGTTTACAGTTTGCACCATTTGTGCTTGTGCCGTCGTCCTTTCCACGCAAGGAATTTGAACGTGCAGTTGCGTTGCAACCAATTATAAATCGTTTAATGCATAATGTTGCACACGATGAAGAATTTATAACGACCACGTTGGCGGAAACAATAAAAGTTGATGAGTTTACCGCTAACTTATTTAATATTTATCGCAAAGTTTTGGCCCATGGTTTTACACAGGTGAGCATAGTATAGAATTACCTTGTGAGACACATACACACACACACACACACACATACTACATACACATAATACATACACGCATACTACACCCCCCCCAATGTCATACATTTTTGCATTTTAGCATCCAAATTCATTTTGTATCCGCATCCCATATAAAATGTTTCGTTTCGTTTCGTATCCAGGCAGCTATAGTTTAGGTCTTTTTGCTGGTTTCTCTCTGTCTCACACACACACACACAGAGTATCTTAATTGCGTTCGCTCTTGCTCTATCTTATTCAACTCTTTACTATTTTCCTTATATTACCCCTTCCCTTGCTCTTTCTCTTTCTCTCTCTCCCTCTCCCCCCTCCACACTCTCAGCCTTAGAATTTTTTCTTAGTTCTTTTTTTCTTTGGGTTTTTGGTCGATTCCATCGGTCGTTTGCTGGTTTGTTTCACCAAATCTTATCGTTCCCTTTCATAAATCTGAGTCTAATCTCAAGTTGTTTCCACTTGATTTATGTTACCATCTATATCCTGGAATACGGTTACGGCATTTTTCTTGTTGTTTCCTCTTGTTGTTGTTCTCGTTGTCGTTGTTGTTATTCTTATTATTATTGTTGTTGCTGCTCTGCTGCTGCTGCCGCCGCCGCTGTTGCTGCTGCTGCGCTTATCAGAATCCAAAAAAAAAAAAATTTGCATGCGCTCCTTCAGACACCTCCCCCCCCTCTACCTTTACAACACCCCCACAACAGTTTTCTAGACGTTTATTTTTCCCTTTTCATTTTTTATCTAGAAAAAAAAAATATTTAATTTTTTTTTATAAGTTTAATTTATTTTTTTCCAATTAATTGTTGCTTTTGTTGTTGCTATTGTTGTTGTGGATTGTGGATTCTATTCTTCCACGTTAATTTCTTTATTATGTTTTTTTTTTATCTTTTGTATTTGAAGCTGTAAGAAATTTAATTCACGCATTTTGTTTCTTTTGACATTTTTCTGCTTTTCAAATAAAAAAAAAAAAAAAAATACAAGCGATAAACCAAAAACTAATCCAATCAATATTCAAAATTTCTAACAAAAATAATAATAATAATAATAATATTGAAAATAATATAATTTCTACACAATTATTCATAATTTGTGCTCTTCTGCTCGTATCGTATCTGCTCGTTATCTATATCCATATCCATATCCGAATCCGTATCCGAATATAATCCATAAAATTGAATCAAAATGAAAACCCAAAAAAAATCAAAAAACCAAAAAAAAAAAAAAATCAGAACATCTCATTGGGCATGCTGCGTAGCGATCTGATGTTGGAATCTGGCTGTCCAGAATTATCACCTCTGATGAATCGAGCGGATATTTGTGGCGGTGATAATAATAATGATCATGATGATGATGTTGCGGTGGCGGATAAGGATAAAAAGGCGTTGGCAAAGGTAAAGGCGAAAGATGGAGATAAACAAAATGGAACAAAAGCAACATTAACAACAGTGACAGAGACAGAGATGCCCTATAAAAATGATAAAAAGGGCATTGAACGGAATATTAGCAATTCATCGGCCTATTGCTGCTGGAAACAAGTCGAGATCAATACAATAGCATCGGGTTTTGGCCATTTGGGACCAGCAAGTAAAACCATACAAAGGTGCTTTTTCTCTATCTCTCTCTCTATCTCATATACACAAGACTCTATTTTTTTTCTTTCTTTCTATTTAACTTTTTATATACATATATATATACATATATTATATATATTTATATATATATATTCAATTCTTATATTACATATATTCAAATACATTGCTTGTACATGCCTGATCCAAACCATTTTTATACTACATACATACATGCACACACACACACACACACACATGCGCATACACATAAACACACAAACACAGACAAACATATGTAAAAAGTAACGTAAAGTATCAAGGATTGCAAAAGGAAAATCCTAGGAAGAAAATTATGAAACAGATTTGAAACATATTGAAAACATATTTTTTTTTATATACTTTTATTTTTTGGGAATTTTTCCAATGACGAATCTCATTTTTTCTCTATTGTGTGTGATTTTTCTTTTGCTTCATAGAAAAAATCTAGAAAAATTTAAATGAGTAAAAAAAAAATATATATATATGAAATTAATCAGCAAAAATATAATTAAATGACATTAGGAAATTGTGGTTATTAATATTATTGCATATTAAGGCGGCGTACAGAAGAAATCTATTTTTAAAACGTATGACAAACTGAATGACAAAATCCATATACCCTACCCTCTAACCACACACACACACACACACACATGATACACATGTATAATTAGTAAGCCGCACGTGCGGTTTGTGACGAAATAGTGAATAACCGCTTCGAAACGGAAATATGCGAAACTTCGAGAGTATGTTGTGAGACTTGACTGAAAGATGACTTGCTCTTTTTTTCTTCTTCCTACAAACATACACACATACAAACAAATTTGTTCTAATTACCCTTCTTTATGCGTGTGTATGTGTGTGTGCGTGTAAAATTGTTTTGTATGTTTTTGTTATTGTATGTTGAATGCGTACTTCATTAATTATGCTAGTTAATATATTTTATATACTTCTTTTTTATTATATACATGCATACATACATATGTATATAAATATTTATTATTATATATATATATACACATAATTATTTATTTACGTGTTTGTTGAGTTTCTTTTACAAAATATATTGTTGTTGTTGTTGTTGTTGCTGTTGTAATTTATAAATTTTGCTTGAAAAAACTGCCAAGTATACAACAACATAATATTTGCGCTTGTACCAATGCGCAAAACGCCTGCCGACCGCTCAAAAATTGAACAACGCCTTGCACTTACAGCCTGCCTACCGCCTGCTTCCTTCCTTAAAGAATGTAACTTTTGCAATACGCTTTTCTTTTGTTCGCTGCCCTTACCCTCCCTCTCTCTCTCTCCTTCTAACGCTTTGTTTGTTATTGTCTTTGTCTTATGTTTGTTCGTTTATTTTTTTTATACATATATATATATATATAACTTAAACACACCTGTTAAAAATGAAGTGTACTGTATCAGAGCGTGAGATCGCAATAGCCAAACCTTGCGCTCTCTGCTCTCTCATCAGTTAACCGCTCTCTTTCTCTCTCTCGCTGTCTGCCTGTCTATCTTTCTATCTATCTCTTTTCCTTCTGTGCTGTCAAATTAATCTGCTTAGCTTCGGTTGCGTTTGCATTACAGCAACAACAAAAAGAAAAAAATAAAGCGAAAAATATAAAGAAATGAATAAGAAAAAAAAAGTGTGAACAAGATATTAATATTTACATTTTATGTTGAAATATTATATACAAATGAACAAATTAGCTGTGTCATTTAATCAGTATTTTTTTTAAGCCTTATCGCGCACTAGTTGCCTGCTGCTTCAAATTCACCATAGTACAATTTAGTAGAAAGCGAATAAGATATGCAATACTCTCACACATACACACACACACAACACTAAACAATATATACACACGTATGCATAAATGCGTACATACATACATACATACATGCACGCGCACAGTTGCCGGTAACAGCTGATGAAATTGAATAAGTACGCTGGCAAATAAAATACGTTGAATATAGTTTTTTTTATATTGATTATTGATTATATTTCGTTTGAAATTTCATAAAATGATCAAGTAATGAAAGTATTATATGTAATTGCATTAAAAGCAACAATTATAAGCCGTCGTGTAAGTATGTATATATGTATATATGTATGTAAATTAATACAATGTACTTAAATATCAGAGTTGCGCAAGCGTCGTGTCACGAATTTGTGCAAGAAATTATTGATAAATGATTACTATGCTATTCTACTTTGTTGCCTTGTGTACATCAACATGTAAATATTTTGTATGAATTATCGATAACGATAATTCGAGGAACATTTAAGCAGTTCTCCTCTGCTTTCTATATGTGTGTGAGTGAGTATGTGTGTGCGTATGTGTGTGTTTGATCTGATTACATTTATTCTTCCCTTTTCCAATGTGAACGATAAATGATGATCAATATCATCTCACTCTCTCTCACACACAAACACAAGCGCGCGATAATTAAATTGATAGAATGAATTTACCGTTACTTTTTCATGCACCATATGCTCAGCCCCGCCGCCATAGCGCCACTCCATATAACATCAATATTCATTCCACGAAAATCGAAATTCAAAATCGTTAACAAAATAAGACAAATTGTAATCGAGTAAAATTTACTATATATTTGGGATCAAAATTTAAGCTAGATATTCTTTTTTTTTATATATATATATATTTAACATAATTTTTTGCTTTCGCTCTCATTTCTGTATCATTTTAACGCCTACGGATTGCGTACCACTTGCTCTCGCACTATACATATATACATAAATATATGATGTAAAATTATATTATTACTATTATTTCAGATTTCCTTTATTAATTTTTTTTTCCGTCTACAAATAATTAGCTTTTAAAAAATAAAAAATAAAAGAAAAATTATACATATACATATATTATTTTAGTTTAATTTTGTAATATTTTCATTTAAATACAAGAAAATAATAATATTAGTTTAGGTTTAAGGGCTTTTTGTTGTGTATATATCATATAAAATTGTATAATGTAAATTGATCATAATTATTGCAGGCTTATAGCGTCGGTCTATTACGTTCAGACTATTTGGCTCACGTGTACGAGGGCTGTGCAATAAAGCAGGTTGAAATCAACACGATTGCCTCCAGTTTCGGTGGCATTGCTACACACTTGGTGCCTCTGCAGAAGTATTAATCGCTCTTCTCTTTCTCTCTTTGTCTCTCTCTCATTCACTCACACACACATACAAACACCTGTTTTATTTCTCTCTTTCTTATCAATTTTCATTAATTTCTTTTACTATTTATAATTGCACACTTCTTCTTTAGTATATATACTAGTCTTACACATATGCATACATACATTTTATGCACATAATTGCACTACTCACATCATAGTTCTGGGGCCCATTCAACATACAATGTATAATTGAAGACGAAGATCACAGAAAAACACTGTGTGTCTGTGTCATTCTGTTGTATCGTGTATGGGACCCATAACTGCAACTGTTAATAAATGCGTTGGGTTTCCCAGCAATATGCACCCATCCCAACCTCAACCACTTGATGAACATTGTCAATGTGCAAGCTCTCTCGCACTCAAGCTCTTTCTCTCTATTTCGCTCTCTCTATTTTTCATCTATTGCTCTGTCATCACATTTGTAATTGGCATGCACTTGTAGTTCTTTCTTTCTGTCTCTCTTTAACTCACTTCAAATTAAAAATGATTCTTGCACACTCAAACACACACACATACACATACATATATATATATATATTTTGCACTCTTTTTTTCTCACTCTTTCTTTAACGGTTGTTGGCTTTGACTTGAGCTTTGTTTAGTGGATGCTGCTATTGTTGTTGTATTTGTTGATGTTGTTGTGATGTTTGTTTGAAAAACTCTGTTAACGAATTATTAGTCAAACTGATGTAATCCCAATTATAATTTATTATTTAATACTTTTGCTTTAAATCTAATTGCCTGTTAAATAAAATAATTAACATAATATTAATAAAAAATAAAACCTTGTAAACATTGTAATTTGTAAATAAAACAAAAAAACTAATACTTTATTTTCCCCCCACCCCACCCCACTTTTACCTTCCACTTGTTGTTTTTAATGTTGTTTTGGTATCTATTTGATATTTCCATAATTTATATGCAATGATAATAACACGATATTTTATTCTCTCTTTCGTTGCGGTAAAATTACACTTAAAAAAAAAAAAAATCTTCTATAGCTTTGTGCTGCGTGAATTGGGACATGAAGAGAAGTTGAAGCACGTGAGTATAAGTTGTAATAGAATTTTTCTTTTGATAGTTTTTACTATCGTATTACCTTATACTCTGTAGATGCCCAAAAATGATGCATTAGCTGGTCTATGCGATGGCATGGTAAAAGCATGGAAAATCTATGATAAACCAGAGGCCGTAATACTCTTCATTATTGAAGATGTTTCCTATAACATTTGTGATCAACGATTCCATGAGTTTTATATACGTGAAACTTATCCGCATATTAAAGTATTGCGTCGCACACTCACGGATGTTCATCGTGAGGGAAAATTGGGACAACGCAAAGAATTGTTGCTGTATGTGTATTGAAATTTTAATATAAATATCACATAAATATCTATCTCTCTTTCTCTCTTCATCGTTAGTGGCTCAACTGAAGTTGCTGTTATTTATTTCCGTGCTGGTTATGAGCCTGGCCATTATCCCACACAAGGTGAATGGGATGCACGTTATTTAATGGAAACATCATTGGCCATCAAATGTCCATCAATTCAATATCATTTGGCTGGCACTAAGAAAGTTCAACAGGCCTTGGCACAGCCAGCTGTGCTCGAACGTTTCATCAATGATCCCGATGAAATTAAGGCAGTGGGTAAAATCTTTACTGGTCTATATTCTTTGGATGACAATGAGACTGGTAATGCCAACTATGAGATGGCATTGCGTACACCAGAGAAATTTGTGTTGAAACCACAACGTGAAGGTGGTGGCAATAATGTTTATGGTGTTGATATACCTGATGCACTTAAGGTTTGTTCCCAATTTTCTAGCTAGCTAATTTATTATCTAATCTAATCTTTATACTACTTGCTGCAGCGCATGTCACGTGTCGAGCGTTCAGCATGGATTCTAATGGATCTCATACATCCACCATTGTCAAAGGGTTATATGGTGCGACCAGGCAGTGAGATGCCACCACAAATAGTTGATATGGTTTCTGAGCTGGGTATCTTTGGTGTTGTTATTGGTGATGCGGAAAATATTGTGCATAATTATCAGGCGGGACATATGCTACGCACCAAATTATCCACAGCCAATGAGGGAGGAGTTGCTGCCGGTTTGGGTGCTTTGGATAGTCCATATCTGATTGATAGCGATGATGATGATTCATACTATTAAATATATATAATATATATATATATATATTGGATATATTTCTAGTAATATCCAATGTGCATGCATTCAATATCCGAACATTGCCTTCGAAAAAATTGTTTTATTTTTATTGTGTTTGATTTTCTTTTTGTAACAAATAATTTTTTTTTGTAATTTTGCGTATAGAATTGTAATTGTAAATCGATGCAATAAATTTAAATGTAAATAATAATAATATTAACGTATAATACTTTATATACACAAGAGTTTCAGTGGTTCTTATTATTATTGTTGTCGTTGTCGTTCTTATTGCTTTAGGTTTTTTTTTTATTTTAAAGCTTTTTAATTTGAAATTCTTATAGGATAAGCAAAGCATTTTTTAAATCCTTTTTGTTTTATTTATTTTTTTAAATTTTTTGGCATTTTTTGTGCAATTGTGGAATGTGTTAGTTTAATGGGCGAAAATTCATGTTGAGAATAATGATAATAATGATGATGAGCACCGATTGTTAAGGATTGTTAGCTAAGATTATCCATTATTCATTCAATGTGTTGTCAAATTTTTATCGTATTACTTTACGATACGTTTCGTCCATTATGCGATCAACAAGTTTATCAATAGGATGTATGATTAACGGTATGCAAGCTAATCCAATCATAGTTGGTAATGTCTTTGCAACCATTTTGGGTGCATTTTGAAACAACAAACGACTTGCCGCAGTTACGCTAGTAAGAGAGAGAGAGATAAAGGGAGAAAATCAAAGAAATGCTGTAAAAAGAAAAGATCTTAACGAAATAATGGATAATTTATTCGCTTACCGATTAATGGCAACACCTGGTATTATGACAGAGGCAAGCATTTGCCAACTGAATACATCACCACCTCTAATGGCAATATCACGTTGCGATGATCCGCCCATATGTTCACGTAGACCTTTATCAAATGTATCCATGGCAACATAACCAATGGCTAAGCCATAGGTACCCGCTACAATTGATTTTGGTATTAACGGTCGAAAGGCTTCGCCAACTTCATTGCTATAGCCTAAAAATTAGAGAGACAAGAGAATAAGAGATATAGAGAGCAAAAGAGAGATAGAGCGCTCGTTACAAAATCAAAGCAGCGCACAATGAGCACAATTAGTGATGTAAGAATGCAAGCAATTTGTTAGAAGCAGCTTAGAACTTACCCATGTAACGCATAAATGTGTCGCGAAAGATGTCAACATTTTTAAGCAAATGCGTTTGTTCAAAATGCTGTTCGGTTAGCTTTGGTTTTGTCAGATCGATGGATTCCATCCTTGCTGCTTCAGTTTCACCCATTATAATAAAAAAAAAGTTTTATTGCATAATAATGACGAATCAATTTAAATAAATAAAAATAAACTATTTAAAATTTTTTGTAGAAGAGCAAATGTGTTATTATATTCCTATCGTTTTGTTTACTAAAACTGGCAGCACCAATGTAACTATTTTAACATAATTTTGACAAATCTGGCAATGCCAATTGAATAAACTATCGAACGACCGCCACTAAATAGTTATCGGAAAAACGCAAGCGTACCATGGTTAATTTTTTTTTGGACATGAGCGTGCGTGCGAGTGCTATATAAGAAATCAAATGGAAAAATAACAATAAATATTTGCAAAATTGCAAATTAATTAAAGTAAGTTTGTGCAAATCTAAAATTCGAAATGTGTGAAACAATCAAAGCAGGTGTATGTCTGAAACGTTGACTGTACGATGCCGCGCGCGCGGCAAAAGCAGCAAGCAAGCCACACACACACACACACTAATAAACATAGACATACACATACACTCAAAACACACAGACACAGCTGCAGATGATGCAAAAAAAGAAGAAAAAGAAAATAAAACACAAACAACTTGTAAAAATGAAACATTTTTCGCACTAATAATATATATGTATTTTTTTTTATATTCTTCTTCTTTCTGTTGTTTCTCTTTTGTTATTATCTTTTTCTTTGTCTCATTCTTGTTGCTCTATTCTTTTTTTTTTATTTTTATTTTGTATTGTTTATTAGTTAGGTCCAACAACGTACACAAGTGACGTGCTGAGCACCAAAAACAAAAAAAAAAACACAAATAACAAAAAAAATACGACAAAGCCGACGTTGACGCCGACGACGCAGTCTGCTGTCCAACGTCCGCAGTTTGCTGTCTGCTGTCTTCGCTGTGTTCTTCCCCCCCTTCGTATCCTCGTCCCGTCAACAGCACAAACAACACACCAAGAGAAAGAGAGAGAGAGAGGCACACTCACACACACCGAAAGACAGACAGACAGAAACATACACTCACTCACACTCATACACACACAGACACACACGCAAATATAAACACACTGGTAGAACTCCCTCTGGCGATATTTAAGCATTGCAACGTTTAACTAATTTGTTATTGCAGTTGCTGCAGCTGCAGCTGTTGCAGTTACCATTGGCATTGCCGTTGCCGTTGCTGTTGCCGTTGCCGTTGCTGTTACCATTGTCATTGTTGTTACAGTTACAGTTGCTATTGCTGCTGTTCTGCTAAATATGTCCGACAACAGCGATTTGGATCGACAAATTGAGCAGCTAAAACGTTGCGAAATCATTAAAGAGAATGAAGTGAAAGCCTTATGCGCGAAAGCACGTGAAATCCTTGTTGAAGAAGGAAATGTGCAACGTGTCGATTCACCGGTAACCGTCTGTGGTGACATACATGGACAATTTTATGATTTAAAGGAATTATTCAAAGTTGGCGGCGATGTTCCCGAAAAGAATTATTTATTTATGGGCGATTTTGTTGATCGCGGATATTATAGCGTTGAGACATTCCTATTGCTATTGGCATTGAAAGTACGTTATCCGGATCGAATCACATTGATACGAGGCAATCATGAATCTCGTCAGATAACACAAGTCTATGGCTTTTATGATGAATGTCTACGTAAATATGGATCAACAGCCGTTTGGCGTTATTGCACAGAGATCTTTGATTATCTAAGTCTATCGGCGATCATTGATGGTAAAATCTTTTGCGTGCATGGTGGATTATCTCCGTCAATACAGTATTTGGATCAAATTCGTAGCATTGATCGTAAACAGGAAGTGCCACATGATGGTCCCATGTGTGATTTACTTTGGAGTGATCCTGAAGATCAAACTGGTTGGGGTGTATCACCGCGTGGTGCTGGTTATCTATTTGGTTCCGATGTTGTTTCACAATTTAATCGAACCAATGATATCGATATGATTTGTCGGGCACATCAATTGGTAATGGAAGGATTCAAATGGCATTTCAATGAAACAGTGTTAACCGTTTGGTCAGCGCCTAATTATTGCTATCGGTAAGAATATTAATATATATACCATAAATGCAAGAGATTCTTTAATTTTGTCACTTTTTTTTCTGTAGCTGTGGAAATGTGGCAGCTATATTGGAACTTAATGAGTACCTGCATCGAGATTTTGTCATCTTTGAGGCGGCACCGCAAGAAAGTCGCGGCATACCATCGAAAAAGCCGCAGGCTGATTACTTTCTCTAAAATAATATCAAGCAAAAACAATCAAAGACTCTATACCATGAGAATATGATAGAGAATGTGAAGAAAGAATAAAATAAGAAGAAGATGATATCGTAGTAACAAAAGAAAAAGAAAAAAAAAACATAAGCAGATGTAAAAGCAAAACGGTTAAAAGAGCAAATGGAATGTTAAATAAAATTAGACAATGGAGTGCAAAGCCTGCAACATTTTGCAAACAATTGAACTGCCTGCCACAAGCAAAACAAACAAACAAAACAAACAAAAAAGCAACAACAAAAACAAATCAGAAAAATCAAGAAATTAATTAATTAATCTATATGAAAAGAAAAAATCGTAAATTAAGGCCACAGCGGACAAAATGTCCAAGAACTTCTTGATTTTCCCCTTCCTGCCG
The DNA here is from genome assembly GCA_037044475.1 of Zaprionus obscuricornis. Taxonomy (NCBI): domain Eukaryota; kingdom Metazoa; phylum Arthropoda; class Insecta; order Diptera; family Drosophilidae; genus Zaprionus; species Zaprionus obscuricornis. The sequence continues at coordinate 39,993 of JBAMBR010005357.1, read as the reverse complement.
TTCCAGGCCTAATTCATAAAGTCTATGTACTTCTGTCCCTGTTCCTCCCATATATTCTCTATTTGCTTCTGTCCCTGTCTCTCCACCCCCCCCCCCCCCCCACCTAATCAACACTCTATATGTTTCCTTACCTTGATAATTTTTATTAGATTTCATTTTTCCAAATTTGTTCAGCAATTGTTTTTTTTTTTTTTTTTGTATTCCCAAGTTCAGCCGAATCAATGAATTTTAGCTTTTAAGTCTATATATATATATAAACATAATAATATAATTAAGTAATTTCTATATTATTCTAATGTTTTTTTCCCTTTGTCTTTTGAATTCATATTTTTATTTTTAATTTATTTTTTTTATTCATGTTTTTATTGTCCTTTTTTTTGACGTCCGCTGTGGCCGTTCAATAACTATTAGTTATAGCATTAGGGCGCTGTCCACGCCCCCTAGCCCACTCTGGCAATAGCCAAAAGAAAACAAAAATTATAAACAAAAAAAAATATAAGAAAAACAATAAAAAAAATATTAATTTTAAGTCTTTAGTTTTTAGACAGCAAGAAAAACAAATAATGAATGAAACAAAAAAAATTTAATAAAGGAAATTAGTATTGTAAGAGAAAACAAAAACAAAAACAAGAGCGAAAGAAAAGCAGAAAGAATACATTGTAATTATTCGCATAGCAATTAAGTGAGAAAGTTCTAACAAAAACAAAAAATGAGAAAGAAAAATTATTAAAATAAAAAAAAAAAACCAAAATAGAATTTGTAAGTTATAAAAAAAAAGGATTGTAAATTGTATTTTTGTTTTGTCTTGTGTTTAGGGATTCCCGCTATGCAGTCAGTAAAACTGTTCCCATTGTTTTTTTGCAGAGCTTTTTATTCAGCTAGAACTTAAAAATTATTTAAAAAAAAAAAATAATAATTTTAGAGAGAGTTTGTGCGACGCTTGTTCTTGGTGTGTAAGGAGGAGTCCGGTAGATTGTGCGGCATCATTGCAATGTTGTCAACTATTCATAAGCATGCACTCAGTGTTCCTCCAATGTAAGGCCATGCTCCTGCATATGTTCTACAATGCAAGCCTCATATGCAACGGCAGCATCACAGCTGTAAAGGAAAGAGACAACGAAATGTAACAGCAATTGTAAGAGAGCAAGAGAGAGAGAGAGACAGAGAGATGAACTTACTGATCCTCTGGCACTTCAATAGCTTCACATTTCTCAACAATATCATCGGCAGCTGCTTCAGCATCATCCTTGCTCATCACTTTAATTAATTTAACGGCGCCTTCCTTATGCAACTTGCCGGCATCATCCATCTGAAAAAAAAAATGATTCCCATTATTTTGAGTTTTCATAGAGAGACAATTTACAAAACTTACAATTTCATATTTCTTCATCATGCAGGCACGTAGACATTTTCCTTCATGCGATTCCGTTGGCTCATGTTTCATCATATGCTGCACATCCTCTAAAGAATTTCAAGAGAATTAAGCTATGCAATATATATATATATATATATATATATATATATATATTGTCATACTATAACTTACCATCGGTGGCACCTGTCTCTGTCTTGCATTCCTCGGCCACTACAGCGGCATGCTCCTTATCAAATTCCTCATGTGGTGCTGCTTGGGCAACGGCAACCAGCAGCAGCAACATGTTCAGGCAAATGAAACGCGACATTATTTTTTGTTTATTAAATGTTGTTAACGCGACGAGTTTGCAATTCCACTTGTTGGCTGAGAGTGTACAACATTGGCATTTTATAGGCTCATCCATTGTATTACGTTACATTTCTGGACTGGGGGAATTTCCTTAGCACTTGACGTTTCAGATATTACTTGACAGATTAAATGATGTTTGTGACCAATTAGAAGTATAATTATATTTGATACACCAATATGAGCAGCACATGACACTCTCGCCTTGCCACTTTGCATTCTATATAAGATTTGTCTTGATCCGCCGGAGATGCTCTCCACTGATCGACGTGTGAAAAGTTGAACTTGCTTCTCCCGCACCACATACTTTCCTTTGTTTAATGCTAATTATATACACTTTAATTAAGTTTTTCATTAATAAACAAGTCGAGTATGCTCGACTATATAATATCCGGGATAAAAAAAAAAAAAAATTTTAAATTCCATACATTTTATGTTTATAATCCGATTTAAACTAAATTCGGACATATCTCTCTCTATCAGCTTACATTCCAAGTGTTCCAAATTCTCTATCTCATATAGTCTCCGAGATCTAGGTTCGGACAGATGGGCATCCGAAAAAATGGAAATGTTCCGATTGTCTCTCATATTGATTCTGAGCAAGGGCGTTACATATATTAACTAGTCTGACATAGTCAAAGTAATAGCCTATGGCTACCGGGTATAACAATGAAAAGTGATCAAATATGCTGATTGACAAGTAAAGTGAAATCATTGAAGTGCTTGGCCAATGGAAAGGCACGCTGGCAGCAAGCAGTGCAAGTTGGAGTGAGAGAGAGCGATGCAACGGCCTAGACTTTGATGAATGTAATTGGTTCAGAGCAATAAATGCATATTTTTTTCTCCTTTTTATTTTCACACCGATCAAATGATATCTAATCACAGATCTTGACAAGCAATTAAATCCACTCAATGCACACTAAGCAATTATTTAATTAATTTCTGATACTTTTTTTGTTTTTTTTTTTTTAAAGTCATATTGCATACTTCTAGTAACAATAACTTAATATGTAATCAAGTGCACCCTGTGCTGCTGCGAGTTAGAACAGCTGTCTATGTCTATTGCTATCCTTGTCATATTAGTGCAAACTATGAAATTTACATAAGATTTCTTTTATTTTCTTTTTTTATTTTTGATATGATAATTAAATAATAAATAAGCAGTAAATAATTATAAATAAATATATATACTTCTTTAATTATTGCATTTGTTTATGCTACACAATTAGTCTTTATCAATCTAATGCTAGCTGGTCACACTTAAATAGAAAATGGCCTCAGAGCCGCTTGTAAATCACATGTAACGGATGTTTAAAATTAATTACAATTAAATTATATAAAATAAATATTTAAATAATTGACAATAATTAATATAGTTAACTTTCAATTGGCGATTTAATGTCCAATTGTGGCGCATTTTCAATAATTTCTTCGTTTGCTGCAGTTTTGGGTGCAGTTGGAATTGTAGTTGTTGTTGGTTCTGTTGGCTTTGGTTTTTTTGAAGGTAGCAGTAATAATTGCAAGCCACCACTTGGTGCTTCGATAATGATATATGATAGATATGCCAATATAATGGTAAAACCAAAATCAGACCAAAAGCGTAGCATCTAAATGAGAGAAAATTAAGGTTTAATGTATAAATATAAAATTGTCAACTTGAAACTGTTCTCAGCTGCAAACTGTTCTCAATTGCAACTGTTTGCAAGTGCAACTGTTTTCAACTGCAAACTGTTCACAACTGGAACTGTTCTCAGCTGCAAAATGTTCACAACATTAACTGTTCTCAATTGCAAACTGATCACAACTGCAACTGCAATTGTTCTCAGCTGCAAAATGTTCACAACATCAACTGTTCTCAATTGCAAACAGATCACAACTGCAATTGATCACAATGGCAAAATGTTCTCAACTGCAACTGTTTGCAAGTGCAACTTTTTTCAACTGCAAACTGTTCACAACTGCAACTGTTCTCAGCTGAACACTGTTCTCAACTGCAAACTGTTCTCAGCTGAAAACTGCAACTGCAACTTGAAAACAAGTGCAGCTGTTCACAACTGCAACTTGAAAACAAGTGCAGCTGTTCACAACTGCAACTGTTCTCAGCTGGAAAATGTTCACAACATCAACTGTTCTCAATTGCAAACTGATCACAACTGCAACTGCAATTGTTCTCAGCTGCAAAATGTTCACAACATCAACTGTTCTCAATTGCAAACTGTTCACAACTGCAAACTGTTCTCAATTTCAAACTGTTCACAGCTGCAACATGAAAACAAGTGCAAACTGATCACAATAGAAACTGTTCTCAAACTTTGTAAACTATTCTCAAAACTTTACAAAACTATTCTCATTAACTTACTACTTGATAATCACTAAAATATGTATTTGTCTGCGTTATGCCACCATTGATAAGCTCAATTAATATATGCCAAATATAAGCACAATATGAAAGCTTCGACAATGGTTGCCACAATGGCGATGAGAGGAAACTATTGGCCAATCCACCATAACCATATTTACAGGCAAATACAACCCAGACCAATGCCAATGGCCAAGAGATACGTGTTAATGTTACATAGAATGCTTCATTCAAATTAGGTAAATCCCAACCATATGCTGCAAATGGATATAAGCCAAATAGTGCGGAGAATATTAAGGCCAAGCATATGATCCAACCGCACCAAACAGTAAGTTGATTTAATTGAAATTTCTTGCCACGATTGACATGTAGAAAATAACCAAAGAGTAGACCAATAATCCATGGTGAAGCACGTGTATGTGTCGTAAAATAGATTTTCTCAGTACCGCCAACAGTTCCATTTCTAGGAAGAATAATATACATCTTATCTTAAGTACAAAGCAAAAGCAAAGCAAAAATAATAATAATAATAATGGGAACTCATTGTGATACTTACAAAGTGTATCCTCTGATAATCATCATACTGAATAGACATGCGGCTAGCAATAACATAAGTATAACAATACCAGCAACTGCTTTCTTTCCCCACTTGTACAGTGCAAAGAGCAGCAATGGTGAAATCACATACAGCTGCATGTCAACACTCAAATACCAGCTGTGAGCTAAACACTGTAAAAAAAAACAAAACAAAACATGACTCTATCATCTATAATTTATCGATATCTCTATCTCTTTTGCACTTACTGTTGTGGCGGGAACAGCATAATTTTGTACATATAGCAATGTATAGAACCAAGTACTTTCACAATGTTGAGCAGAGACAGTAACAAAACTATCATAGATTGGACCACTGCTAATAATGGGAAGTATTTTCATATAGAACAATATGGCAATGGCAACGACTGGTGTTAGGCGCAGATAACGATGTAAATACATTAACGGTACATTCAATTTGCCTTTCGACCTATGTATAATCAAAATTAAAATGATTAAATATATTTATATTTGATAAATATTTGATAATATTTACCTTTCCATAGAACGTAGAGCAACCATGACAACCAATAGGCCGCTAAGAAAGAAGAATGTGTCCACTGAGAAGAGACCATGGATAATGAACATGCTGTAGGGTGATCTGAACCACTGTAGCAAGTGTAAGTGTGTGTGTGAGAGAAAGAGAGAGAGGGAGAGAGGGAAAGAGAATGAGAGATGTGATTAGTTTAACTGTAACTGAAATCATTGACAACTGATCACAGTTGATCGTAAGTGAAAACTGTTTTCAAGTGCAACTGTTCTCAACTGCAACTGTTCTCAACTGGAACTGATCACAATTGCAACTGTTCACAATTGCAACTATTCTCAACTGCAACTGATCACAATTCCAACTGTTCTCAACTGCAAACTGATCACAACTGCAACTGTTCTCAACTGCAACTGTTCTCAACTGCAAACTAATCACAATTGCAACTGTTCTCAACTGCAACTCATCATAAGTGCAACTGTTCTCAACTGCAACTGATCACAATTGCAACTGTTCTCAACTTCAACCGTTCTCAACTGCAAACTGTTCTCAACTGCAAACTGTTCTCAACTGCAAACTGATCACAACTGCAACTGTTCTCAAGTGCAACTGATCATAATTCCAACTGTTCTCAACTGCAACTATTCTCACTTGTAACTGAAAACAACTGCAACTAAACTTCGTATATTTTGTTATTAGCTTTTCTCCAAACTGTTCTCAATTGCAACTATAACTGTTCTCAAGTGCAACAATCACAGTGATCACAGCGAAAGAATTGAATTAATTTTGAACTTTGAACATCATAATATTGGGATTAAGTATGACACACTTACGGGTATTACGTCCGACATATTAATATTGGGCGATAAGGCACTCATCATATAGTCGTGACCATAAACCACCCAGATAAGCGATAGGCAGCGTATACCATGCAGACAATCGATAACATTTGGATTTTGATTACTGTCAACAACCCGGAAGAGTGACCGGGAATTATATCTAGCTGAGAAGACCTTGACGACGACAGGTAATTGAGCTAAAGAAAAACAAAATGATGAAAATGAAGATCAAGATCAAGACCAAATAGATGAATACCAGAATATTACCTTGATCAGTGCAAATGAAATAATCATAGAGTGTGGTTAGCAGCATAATTAATGTCAGGACACCAACTAAACAACTGTTGAAAGATTGAGATTAATATCATTCATGCATGTTGCCAATAGATCTTATTTACATTGTAAATATAGTTAGACCATCTAAAGGTTCCTGCTCAGCTATCTGACAACTGTTCCCATCCACTAGTTGTGTCTCTGCACTCAACTCTAGATTTAACAGACGTTGCAACAATTGACGCAATAATGTATCCATATGTTGAGCCGTACAGGAGGCAGGAAAACAGACAGCAGTCTTTAAGGATATTAATTGTATAAATGCGCCAGCTTCAGGACCAAATAAATTGCTAGGCAATAAATTGACTAGACAATATTTGCCATATAAATGTTGGCCAGTTGTTGCTAATAATTGATCAATGCGCAGACATTCATCAAAGTTGCCCAAATCCTTAAAATTGCCATGTAATACACCAGCTGGCAGATTGCCCCAAGAGTCAATCACTACACAGGGAAGAGCGACAGAGAGAGAGAGAGAGAAAGTTAGTGATAGCTGTAGGATGGAAAGGATGCTGCACTTACTCTTTAGCGCCCATAGATTGCCAGATGTTAATGCTTGTGTAAATTGTGCCATCTCCGCGAGACATTGCAAATCCTGTTGCGTTGGCAAACGTTCAACTGTTCCCATTAAATCTGTTATCGTTATATTGCTATAAAAGTCAATAAACTCCACCGACAGATGGCGCAATTGTCGCATACGTTGATAACGTTCAATATTAAAATCTAATTGTTGCGCATTCGCATTTGCATTTGCACTTGCACTTACACTGCCACTGGCTGATGCTACTAGCAGCAGGAGCAGGCAGTGTAATGTTAATACATTTAAATCCAACTTAACCATTGCGATTACACTTGACCAATTGTTGAGCCAAGACGTGCTACCTTGCTTTATATACGCTTGAGCAATTGGCATGATAATCACTAGCACAATATTATTAGTTCATCTGCCAATCGCACTATGTATGTATGTGTGTGTGTGTGTGTTAGTAGTGATAACGCACATTGACTAGTCAATCGACTAGCCAAAATCGACAAGCTTTACGAAATCTTACGGACCTACCTTCAGAACGCTGAGTAATGGTCAAACGATCAAATCGTATTTTTATACATTATACTCTGCAATCAATGGCGTATCAGCGTGTATATTGACTATGTGACAGCCATCAATATTTATTATAGATAGTAGTAAGCGTGATAGCGCCTATTAACTATATATATATAGTCTAGCACAACAGTCGTATCCTAAGCTACTCTGCTAGTCTATCTCAGTCTTCTACTGCACGTGATCTTAGGGAAAGGGTATTATAAATTCATCACAAAGTTAACTTCCCTTTATTTTTTTTTTTTGCCTATCTGATTATTATCGATAGTAAATAACACTTGAAATCGAATCTCGTGTCTGTCTCCCGAGCTTTTTCATTGCTTTTATTTTGTTAGTCATCGTGAGGGGTCAACGTCGGCGTCGTCCAAATTCCATAGTAATTGTAAAACAGGATTAGGGAAATATAGGATCAGGGAAATACAGGATCAGGCAAATACAGGATCATATTAGTGAAGTGTAGTATTTATTTTAGTATTTAAATCATTTTTATTAAATATTTAATTGGTATTTATTAAGTATTTTTTTAGTATTTATTTAGTATTTTTTGTATTCTTTCAGTATTTATTAAGTATTTTGAGAATTTATTTAGTATTAATTTAGTATTTATTTAAAATTTATTCAGTATTTTTTTGTATATTGTGGTATTTAATTAGTATCTATATAGTATTTCTGTAATATTTATTTAGTATTTATTTAATATTTCTCTAGAAATTATATTGGATTTTTCTAATATTTATATATTACAAATTTAGTATTTACTTAGTATTTCTCTAATATTTTTTTAGTATTTATTACTTTGTATTTATTTAGTATATATAAATTATTTATTTAGTATTTTTTTGGTATTTATTTAGTATATATTCCGTATTTATACAGTGTTTTTTTTTAATGAATAATTATGCAGTATTAATTTAGTATTTTTTTTTCAGTATTTTCTTTAGTACATTTTTGGTATCAAGTTTATTTGGATATAGAATAATTATGTTAATTATTTTACAATTGTGTATTTTTTATACATTTAGTATTAATTTCAAAAGTTTAGTATTTTTCCTTAAGCCATACAGTATTTCAATAAATTTCACATTATTTGCTCATAAAAGTTCAAAATCAAAAATAATTCTTGACTCATTTTCATCAGTGCAAATAATATTAACGGAATCAGACATTAAATCTAAATTCAATATTTTTTGTTAGCCTATCTAATCGATATGTATGAAAACAAAAACAAAAACAACAGCAGCAACAACAGAAAGAAATAGAAACTGAAAACAAAAAACAGAAAACCCAAAGAATATTTTTTAAGAAAATCAAAGTACATTAAAGTGAAGTAGGGAAAAGAAATAAAAATTAAAAAAAAAAATAAAATAAATATTCGCATTCCATTTGATATAATCCGCAGTCATGTCTCACGTGGCTTCGTGTTGGCCATGTGATATTTCTCCTTCTCATTATCATAAGATCTTGATAGAGAAAGTACAATCCTCACGTGGCTCTTCTTATTTGTGCAGCGGCTCTGGCCCGCACATGACATTTTTTGTTATTCACACTGATAATCATAAGAACATGTATTGCAATCTACATACAATATATATATGTATATATATATATATATATATATATGTTAAGAAGGCGTTAAGGCATAAATATTATCATATACGACAAGTCTAGTACACAATCTTATCGAACACTGGCCGCCAATTTTTGGTAGCTAAACATAATAAACACTTGGCGAGGTTAGCATAATAAATTCGCTTCCATGGAAATGATGCAAAACTTAAATTGGCTACAATTTAAGAACATTTAAACTTGTAAATTAATAAAAAAAAATCAAAATCAAAACCATTAAATTATTCCTGCCTACTTTTAGGCGTAACTGACAGTAAAGACTCATTGTAGCCACCACTGTGTATTTACTTGATAGACAGACTTCATTGTATACACTTTTGGGACGTCACTGTTCTTTAAATTTTCTACTGTACTGGTATTGAAGCATGTTTAGTTATTTAAAGTTAGAGTAATAAATGAAATAAAAATTAAACAGTATTTTGACTTTTCTTTAATTTTTTCATAGAATTCCTCCTGCTTTTACTAAATCCATGGTTTCTTTAAATTTTCTACTGTACTGGTATTGAAGCATGTTTAGTTATTTAAAGTTAGAGTAATAAATGAAATAAAAATTAAACAGTATTTTGACTTTTCTTTAATTTTTTCATAGAATTCCTCCTGCTTTTACTAAATCCATGGTTTTCTCATACAAAATCATTACATATCATACAAAGACTCTTTCAAATTTTCTTTGAACTTATATTATTGAAGTACCAGCACTAAAATTTGAAGGTCGTCATTGGCGCGAAAACATTTATCGTTGAAATCGATATGTCGATTACACTGTTTATTGTGCGCATGCGCGTAAATTTTTCGGCAAGTTGATTACTCTGAAATGTTAGCTATATATTTAAAAAAAATTTTATTTGTTAATAAATAAATATTAATATTAATTAATAAATATATTAATTATTGCATGATAAACATTATTTAAGTTGTTCAATTTAAAAAATTCCTTGAAAATTCAACAGCAATAATTTTGCGCGCAGAATGCAACCCTGCAGAATTGAGCATTCACATGTTAACGCAACGTGCAGCTCTGTGTGTATATACGAACGAAGAAGAATATGAGAGCTGACAGCTGTCAACTCGCTTTTCCTTTCTTTCCGGTCTCTGCTCCATAGAAGACGCAAAGTACGTGAAATTTAGCAAACATAATCTATAAAATACTTGCAAATCCGTAAAAGTGTTAAATTAAATCAAATACTATTTTATGCTACGTGCAAATTTGCAACTGTTTTAATATGTGTTCTGTGCATTTTTTATCGAAATTTGCCAATTATTGTGATATTTAACGGGCGGCTTTGTCTGTCAACAACAGAACAACAACAACAAAAACAAATTGAAATATATCAAGTTCTAATTTTTTTTTTTTTTGTATTTTTTTTGTTATTTGTTTCTTGTGCAGCATGTTTATGCCAAAGGCTCATCGTGTCGCCATTTATGAATACCTCTTCAAGGAGGGTGTCATTGTGGCCAAAAAGGATTTCCATGCACAGAAGCATCCTGAATTGGAGTCGATTCCCAACTTGCATGTCATCAAAGCACTGCAATCTCTGCACTCCCGCGGCCTTGTCAAGGAGCAATTCGCATGGAGACATTACTACTGGTATCTGACCAACGAGGGTATTGAGGAGCTGCGCAGCTATCTGCATCTGCCACCCGAGATTGTTCCCTCAACCCTGAAACGCCCGGTGCGTTCAGAGCCACTCCGTCCCCGCCCAGCTGCTGGTGGACCACGCGGCCCAGCTGATGCCTCCAAGACCGGTGAAGATCGTTCTGCCTACAGACGCGCTCCCGGTGGCAGCGGCGTCGACAAGAAGGGTGATGTTGGACCCGGTGCCGGTGAGGTTGAATTCCGTGGCGGTTTTGGACGTGGCTCCCGCCAATAGACGACGACGATGGCCGCTGTTTCATAGCGTGCGTTTTTTTTTTTTTTTACCACACCATCAATTGAAAACAAAAAAGAAAAAAAAAAACGAGTTTAACCTTACAAAATAAAAGAAGAAAAACAAAAAACAAATTGAAAAATTCTACAAATACAAAATGTTTGTTATTATAAGAAAACAAATCTATAAAACAAGCGTAAAGTGAAATTTAAAAAAAAAAAATGCTATTCTTTTTTTTCTTGTTTTTGTTTATAAAATTGTTCTGAAAATGCAGAGGTGCGTCAACAAGAAGAAGAGAATGAAACTTGCAGTTGTCATCAATCATAGCAACAAATGAAATTGAATTGCGCTATGTGTAGAAGAGAGAAAGAGATGAAGCTAGACTAAGCCTAAGCACACACGGATGAATATGTGAATTTCTGCAGAAAAATGTTTAGCTTGAAAAACGGCTTGATAAAGAGAGACAGAGAGAGACGTGGGAAGGGCAGGGAGGTAGAGCTGTAAAGAAAAATAAAGCATGCTAAAAGCGAAATATTAAGTTGCAGCTTAGTTTCAGTTTCAATTTTGATGAAAATTAATGTAAACGCATAATTGAAGAGTTTTTCAAAAATTGATATTTCAAATTATTAAAGAATTTTTACAAGTTTATGTTTAAAGTTGACTTATAAAGAGAATATGTTGCAGATCTATCTCTATCTCTTTCTATGTATCTTAAATTTAATTACAGATTTTGCAAGCTTTTTGCTGATAAATATTGCTTCAATTTTATATATAGCAAAATATCATCAATGCGTTGTACAAGTAATTACAATTAATTATTATATCATATTGCAACTGGTGTTGAGGGAGGGGAGTGGATGTAGGTAGGGGAGGTAGGCGAATTTGTTTACAAAGTTTGTTTCTGTTTCTTTTTTTTTTTTTTCTTATATTCAAAACCATATTTCACATTTAATATTGTATTGTGTCTGTTGGCGATGTAAACAAAAGTTGTTGTTGTTGCCTTAAGGCGCTTCAATAAATGCAATTTTATGTTCATGTTCGATGTTGAAGACAAAAATTGAAATTGAATGCGAAATCGGATCAAATTCAATTTCAATTAGTCTTCCATTTATTTTGTTTTCTATTTATTTTCAGTCAATGTGAAACCAAAAACTGATGCAATGCAATGCGAGATAAGACGCGACGCGATGAGATGCGAGGCGAGACGCGAAATGTAAATGGAAATTATGTAGAAAAATCTTATAAATAAATAGAATATAATACATTAAATTTTCTTTTGTTTTTGTCTCTTACAAATTGTTCAATAAAATCAATGAAATTTAAATTTGTTGAATATTTACAATAATTGTATTTGCATATTTCGTTAAAATTGTGTTTGTTTTTTTTAAATACTATTATTAAAATGTAATATATATACATGTACATATATATATATATATATATATGTGTGTGTATATATAAACTTGATTCTTATGGGCTAAGGGCACTAAATGTTGAGGTTCCAATTTAGTTCTAGCCTAATTATCGACTATGGACGAGTCGCTCTTCTCTTTCCTTCTCCTTTTCGCTTGACACTATCGACGCTTTATAATTATTTTCCCTTTAGCCAAATGTGACATGTTTATCTTAAATTTGCTCTCATTGGAACGTTTTACCCAAATCTATAAAATGAAAAGAAAGAAAGAGATGAGTAAGCAGAAGGAGGAGGAGAGTAGCGACAGGCAGCGACAGATTATAACTTACAACTTCATTGCCAATTGCCGTTATGGTTGCCGCAAACTTATTCATATCCTTTCCCTCCACATATATCTGTTGACCACGACAGAACCAGCGACGCTCATACAATAATTTATTATCTTCAATTCGTGTCTCCACATAACTATTTGGATCTCCAAGCATATTAAGTGAACCAACTTGTTGTTGCTGTTGCTGATGCTGTTGATGATGTTGTTGTTGCTGATGGTGCTGCTGTTGTTGCTGCTGTGTATTGGCATAAGAGCTAAGACCGTTCTGTTGCAATGGCATTGGTTTGCCACGTTGTATCATCTTAAGATCTGATTCAATTTCTTTATCATCTAATTGATAAACTAATAATTGTCCTGTTGCTGGTTTACGACGTTTCTCAATTACTGGCAATGGTTCATTGGGACGACGTCGTAATTTACGTGTAACTGTTGTCTTAATTTCCATTGAATCATTGGTCAATTCTAAGCTATAACGTTCATTTTCTATTTGTCGCTTGCGATCCTCAAAGTCAGCAATAAGATTATCTTTAAGATCCATCATTTTCTCATCGTATTCCTTTTGTGCGGCCTTCTTTTCCAATATATAATCACGTTCGACACATTCACGCATATAATCCTTATAAATTTCATTGAGTCGACGTCGCTCCTTAAATTGATTATCCAATTTACGGACACGTTTCACATATTCCGGATGCATAAAATGATTTAGCTCATCGAGTTGTTTCTGCAGATTTATTAATTTATGTTGATACATTCTGCAAATAAAGAAAGAAAGAGTTAAATGCATGAAGCATGGAGTAGTGGCGGCGACTGCGGCAGCGGAAGCGTCGGCGCAGGTAAAGTTCAATTTATACTTACTGCTCTTTCAATTCGCTGTTGCTGTTGCAGCCGCTATTATTATTATTAGCATTGCTGTTGTTGTTATTATTATTATTACTATTATTATTGTTGTTGTTGTTGTTGTTGTTGTTGTTGCTATTGTTGCCCGCATATGCACCGTTCATAATGCCACCATAACGATGCGGACTGCGAAACTCTGTTTCGCTGGCATCATCCGTATCTGCAATTGCAATTTTAGAACGTTTCATTATTGAAAGCTGAATTAGAACTGAACGCGGACACTGTCTGTCTGTCACTAGTGCTGCAGCCAACGTTGTCCCGTCACTAGCGACATCTATGTGTATGACGGCAAGACGCGGCCACCTCTGTTATAATTGTGTTTTTTGTTTTTTTTTTTTCTAGATTTTCTCTTTCTTACCTTCTTCGCTTCGTTCGTCGCCAATGGACTCGTCATCGTAATTGTCAGCCGAGTATAGTGAATAGTATGCATTCATTTCTACACGATTACTCACTTCACTATACCTTAACGCACACTTTAAAAACTTTGTTTTGTTTATTTATTATGGTTTTTTCTTTGACAATTTATTACAATTTGTTTATATTTGTTTGTAGCAGGAGTATACCCACACACATACGTAGCTTTAAGTGTTATACAGTACACGTAAGTTGGGTTGATCTGGTAGCACCAAGCGTAATTTATTGCATATTTTGGAGCACTGTTAGTGTGACCAATTTATTGCACATTTTGCGCATTTTAGAGCACTCTTAGTGTGAACAGACTTGCAGATTAATTTCAAGAAATGCAGAGCTGCTTTCACATTTAAATATTTCCGTTAATTTTGAAAATTAATAATATAAACGAATTATATTATTAATTTTTGTATTAACAAAACCAATTATCATTTAATTTGAAATAAAAACATATGTGAGTGAAAATAATAAATGGCGAAACAGATTTTAATTAACGCATTATTTATTTATTGTCACATTGTTCATGTGATGATTCATACGATCTAAGTTTATGAATGAATGCTGTATGAGATTGCTACTAGTTACTGCTTTAACAATTCTCGCCCACATATACGCCTCAAAAGGGCGCCCACAACTGTATATACTCCAGAACGTTTTAATTCGTTTAATGACTGCACAAATATTATTACATCCCTATACATACATATAACATATGAATTCATATTCTGTTTTACCAGTTGCTGTTGCTGCTGTTGCGGCTGTGGCTGTGGCTGCTGACACATATTTAAACGCTGTCGTCAAGCAGAGACGCCCACGCGGCAAAGATCTCTATTTGCCTTAGTTGAAAAATTGGCGTATTAAACATCAGCCAAAAATTCCATGGTAAATCATCGCGAACAAAATTTTGATTGATTTGCCGATGTTTTTTTTTTTTTTATTTTCTTAGCGGGGGGAAAGGAGGATTATGACATACGTAAAGCATATATATAAAGTGTGGTTAAATACGTTCACACACACACACACATACACGCAAAGATAAGCGCATAGATATTTAAGTATTTTTTCATAGACCAGATGAACATTCTCGACGTGACGACGCTATGGGAAATTTGTTTTTCTTAATTTCATCGTTGGTCGCATTTTTATTTTTTCTTTCTGTTTTTGAAATTTATGTAAATATATTTTGGCGTGCGTTACTCAGATCAGATCAAATCTTTGTCGCATTCAAGGTCGCAAAAATTTTCGATGAAAATGAGTTTATTGTTGTGTTGTTTGGACACTCGAACAACAATCGGACATTGGACATGTGGACATGTGGGCGCTGCCAAGACCAAAAAAAAGCAAAAAAAAACACCTTTAGCTTGTTGATGATTGTTTATTTTATTTTTGTAATTCATGATTGAGTTAATATGAATTTATTTTTTTTTCGCATTTACTTAATTTGTTGTGTCGTGACATTCTTTATAATTATAATAATCCGTATTAAAAAAAATTTTAAAAAAAAACAGGAGATATTTGTCACGCTCAATGTTTAACTCATTATCACACACACACACACAGATGCCTTAAAAGGACATTTTCGATAACTGTCTCTCGATATTTCGAATTTCGATTACTCATCATGTTTTGTTTACAAACAAAAATCGAAACGAAATGGAAATGGAAATTTGTCGTCAACGTATTACTAGTCCGCCCACACACGCACACATACACTGAGAAACACTTGATTGTGTATTTAGAACGTATTACAAAGTTGAATTATAAAAATATAAAAAAAAATGTGTCGTTCTTTGCCCTAAAACGGCAGCGATCATTAAGCTTTAAACAGGTTTTCATTGCCAGTTGCCGGTTACATTTCCCACCCACCCAATGTGCTCAAATGCGTGAAAGAGACAACAATAGAAACTGACAATAGCAGAAACTGTTAGTTTATTTTTAGACATTCGGCGATATTCAATTTGCACCAAATACTCATGTACACACATATACACACATACATACATATGTACATACATATATGCATATTCATAATTGTAAATTTATGTACACACTGGTAAAAATTAACTTGCCATATATATGTATGTATATTCATATGTACAATATGTACATGTACATCTGCATATTATTTACGATATTCGACAATCTGATTGGAATTATACACAAGGTTTACCGTTAAGCAAGCAACATACATAAAACATACATTCATACATATAATTTAAAAGAAATGCAATTACAGGTTAAAACGTAATGTTCTAATAAATAACTGTCAGTTTGATGATTCCAGAACTTTGTCAAGCAAACAATTACTCACACTATATACGATTATATTATGCTCTTATTAAATATATACATAAATACATAAATATATATATATACATACATATGTGTACATATGTATTAAGAGCTTAAATTGTCACTTTAAAGCATTTAAATTAAATAATGAATATATATTATTATATTGTTTGCATTATTTTCACATAAATACTAAATAGCAAAATGCATGCGAATTCCATATATTCGCCCACTGGTAAGGGAATTACGCGAGAGCGTATATTTGTCTACTCACTCATACTTGCTCATGTTCATTCACTTGTTTCCCAGCCGGCATGAGACTCCGAAGCACAAGACAGACAGAGAGAGAGAGTGAGAGAGTGCTCGTGAGAACCTTTGTATAGATATGTTGTGTGTTTGTGTGTGTGTGTGAGTGGGTGACTTCTGTGTGCTGCTGTTATTGTTGTTGCTTTGTATGCTCCCGCTCTCTCGTCTGCCGTTTTGTTGCTCTCTTCGTTGCTAATGGCTGCCAAGCGGCGCTATAAAAGCGTCAACACACCAAAAATGCAAAACAGTCGAAAAGAAAACTTTGAAACGCGTTGAGTTGTGCGCTAATCGTCAAATTGAAGAAATACACACACAAACAAACAAACAACAATATATAAATACATACAAAAACAACACTCAAAAAAAAAAAAAGAATACATTGTGATTTTTTTTGGTTTGCCTGATTAGAAAGTGAATAAACAGCACCCAGCCAATAGCTGACCAAGTCCAATTGGAAGAAATCACCACCCATTCAATTGAATTGGAATACAACACAACGCGGTGTTTCGTAGCGCGTGAAAACAACCCGAAGCAGAAGCAGCAGCAAAAGAAGAAGACAAAGTTCTTAAGTTCTTTGTAATCACACACACATACATACAAAACAAACAAATTAAAAATGGCCGAGGCTAATAAGAGAAATATTCCCATCAAATTGGGCGACTTTAGCGTTATCGATACGGAATTTAGCAGCATACGCGAACGTTTCGATTCTGAGATGCGTAAAATGGAGGAAGAGATGGCCAAGTTCCGTCATGAGCTGATGAACCGCGAAGCCAATTTCTTTGAGTCAACCAGGTAAGAAATTAGTTTTTTTTTTGTTTTTTTTTTTTGCTAGTAGCAAATGTTTTTTTTTCTTTTTTTTTTTGTTAGAAGATTTATTGTGCTAAATGTAGATATTATTTTCTTAGTCTTTTTTTCTGTTGCGTGTCTGTGTATACGTATGTATATGAATGATTTCTCTTATAATTCGTAGAATCTTCTATCTTGATAAATGTTTTTATGTATGTATGTATGTATGTTTGTATGATTGTATCTTACAAGTCTATTGCGACACTCTTTTGATCCATTCAGACCTCAGACTAAAGACAACATTGAGAATGACTGATAAGAAATATAAGCTCGAGTGCGATAAACTTTACACTTGAGGTAATCAATATAGAAACATGCAAATATTGTTAAAGTAAAGTTTTGAAAAATTTTTTCATGTTTTTCAAAATTAAAAAAAAAATGTCAAAATTACGAAAAAGCTAGAAAGTGTATTTTAAGCTGTCGCATAGACATATTATTTTATAGTCGTTGTCTGTATATTTTACATTATACACTCTACATATGTATGCATATAAATAGACATATCTCGACTATGGGGGCATTGGGGTCTCTACAATGGCTAAAACACACACACATACAGCACGGCAACATCTTTCTGCTGGATTACGTACTGGGCTAAGGCCAAAAGAAAAAGAAGCAGAAGGCAAAAAAAAAAAAAAAAAATAAAAAATGCCCCAGATATATTCGAGCACAAATTCTTGTTATAGCAAAATGCGGAGGATGAGTCATCATAGAGTGGCCCCCCCCAAATCTCCCCACTGTTGCTCTACCCCGCTGTGCCATAATAGACACACATAAATATATATGTATATGTATAATTTATCCATTTGGTTTGTTTTCTTGCCAAACCCCCTCAAAAAAAAAAAAAAAAAAAAATAGAAACTAGAAAAAGAAAAAGAAAAAAAACTGCCAAAATATATTTTCGAGTGTCTATCAGTTTTTCATTTTCTTTCTCCTCTATTTTTTTTCACTTGATCATTTATATATACATATATATATTTATTTGTTGTTGCTTTGCTGCTGCTGGCAAACTAATCGCAGATTTGGCATACATATGTTTCCTATATGTATCGGGCGGGATGCAACCCTGTTAATAGCTAACGGTACCCATGGTTGCACTATACAGCACACACACACACGTACGCATAGATAGATATATGTATATGTAGATAAATATTTCTGCAAGCGCGTTTATGATGTGGCGTAACGGAATCTTTATTCTTTTCTGCTTTCTGGCATACACACAGAGTGAGAGAGAGAGAGAGAGAGATGGAATGAGAGACACACACATGCATACATACTTAAACAAGTGCAGACATGAATATGTATATAATTCAAATATTTACTAAATAAACACACAATGTGAAGGCGGCCATTAGGGAGATTGAAACAAAACAAGACAAAACCAAAAGACAAAAAAAAAACACATACTAAAAATCAAACATAAAGCAAATACTCACACACATACACGTACACAAACACATGCAGCTTATTTCGACGTACTAAGTCAAAAAATGACGTCGACGTTGCGCTGTCGCAGTCGTCGTCGCTGTCGCGGTTGCGCCTCGCTGGCCTTTGAATATGCTGCTGACGTCGCCGCAGCCACAACCAGCCGCAGTCTCGGCGCGTGGGCGCCACTTGAATCAAATTCGAATTTGAATTCCAATTCGAATTCGAAGAGCATTCGGTTTTTAGTGTTTCACCTCGACTTCGGCCACAGACACGACAATGACATAATCGAAAGAAAAAAAACAAAAAAAACCAAAAACTATTTGTTGTTGTTGCATTTGCATGCGCCAACTCATTACAACAACAATAACTTTCTAAAGCAAAGTTTAGCCAGGAGCCAGAAGCACACAAAAAGAAAGAGAACGTGCTGTTCTGAAAAAAGCTTAATTAACCGTTAGATTGCGTGCATAACAAAACAGCAAAGCAAAGCCCAAAAAGTTGACTCAAAAAACTTTTCCCAAACGCAGCTAAAATCGCAGGTTTCATTTATGTAGTTAGTGAGAAGTTGGGGGGTGGGTGTTGGGAGAGGGCTTAGACGGCGATTGCTGTCGATAAATGACAGTGCAGAGGAAATGGGGTGGCAGGCCGATGACTCAGCCTTTAATGCGTGCTCCTTGGCATATCGAATATCGTATAGGATAGAATATCGAAGGGCTAGGCCCAAAGGTAGGCGCAGCTGTTTATTAAATAAAATTAAATGAAACGAAAGAAAACAGAAAAAAAAAATAAAATAAAATCTAATATAATATAATATAATGTTGAACTTTACGTGTTTTAAAAATAAATGATCACGTCATCGTCATCATCATCTGTTTGTTTGCTTGTTTTGTGCATTCACAATAGACTAGAATCTATACTACAAAATATACTAATTGATTTTTGTTGCTTAGCATTTCCATAGTGAATGCTGCTGCTCACAAATAAAATCAAGAATGTAAAGAAAAAAAAAAAAAAAACAAAAGAAAAGAAAAATCTTTTATCAAAATTTATTGTGTTTTTTTTTTTGTCAATTGCAATTTGCCGATATTTCCAAATTAATTTATAGCCAAAGGCAGACAAAACAATTTGTTAACAATTTACAGCAGCGATCTGTTAATTTATTTTATAAACAAATATATGTATATACACTTTACATAATACACACTGTACTTACACATCATACAAAATGCAGTTGAGGAAAGCAAGCAATTGCTTGTTTAGAGTAGTTGGTGAGGGAGGGGAGAGGATGTGCGCGATAGAGCTTAGTTGGTGCTGTGTTTGATTACGGCAGAGGAGGATGGAGAGAGAGATCAACAGCAGCAACAGATCGACCGACCGACCGACAGACCGTGCGCTGGCATTTAGCGATTTGTTTATGCAAATAACAAATAGATTCAAAACATGTCTCGACAACCGTTCGACATGCTATAGCTAGCCTAGCGTTGTCGTCTATATTACATGTCTAAATATGTATTTTATCTATGAACTTGCAGGCGCAAGTATTGTGCACTACAACAACACACTCTCCCTCTCTCTCTTATACACATACACACACTCTCTCTTTGGTCAAACAATTGTAAATTGAATATCGTAAATATTGCTCAGAATATCGTATTACGTTACGATAAAGCGACGTCATATCGTATATCTTCCAATTATGATACATTGTTGTATTTCGTAAATGTTTTATGAATTGCACGATGATCTCAAAGTCGCCCCATCCAAATTTGTATATAATTTATACTTTATACTTTTTTTTTATTCTCTTTGCGCGCAAATATAAATATTTACAATAAATGCTGTGCACACATTCGAATATGTCTGCTAAATATTTCATATATGTACATAAATAAATGTGTGTGTGGCAGCAGCAAATGTATTTAGGTGTGATATGATAGATAATGCTGCTTAGAAGCTCTTAACCTTTGGGAAATTATGTTCATGTCTTCAATGTCGATGTCGATGATGATTATAATGAGAATCATAATGATGATAACATGCAAATTTTTGAACGTTTCGTAAGCGCACACAGATTCCTCAATCTATGACACTTGCGATCTTTGCTACTGATCACATCAGCTGCAATTGGTTATCGATTATCGAATTTCGTTTAGTTTCATTTCATTTCGTTTCGTTTATTTTCTTTTCTACTTTGCAATCTCAACTCAACGATACTTGATACTTGATGTATATTATGTCTGTGTGTGCGTTTGAGTGTGTGTGTGACGCGTCGTGTGTTTTTTCTTGTTGTTGTCATTTTGCCGTTGGTTATTTTCTTTTGTGTTGTTTGGTTGCTGCGCGCAGAGCTTTTTTTTTTGTTTTGTTGTTCAATAACAATAACGAAAAAAAATATGCATGACATCATCATTATAAGCAACGGTGAGCGAGAAAGAGAGCGGAAGAGTGCGAGAGATTGAAAGGGGCGAGCGCTAAGGCTGAGAGCGAACAACGTTTGCATGCGTGTGAAGAGACACATGCATGTATGTGTGTGTGAGTGAGCGTAATGCTTGTCTGCTATTTAAGTGTTTGTGCGTGTCTCTGCAAGTAAGCGCCAAATGCTGCTGCTGTTCCGGCAGGTGCTTTAACTTCCTTCTTCTTAAGAAGCGACAGACTGACTGACAGACAGACAGACGCTGAGTGTGGGACGAAGACCGAGATAGAGTGGGAGTTGTATAAGTGTGTGTAGGGGAGGTGTAGCGCATTTCCTTTTACTATGCATTATCGTTGTTGTTGTTTTTGATTTTATTGGGTTGCATTTAAAAGTTGCACGTTGGCAGCAGCAAGGTCGACTTTAGGCACGTTTTACAATTTGATTTGTCAAGCAGGCTGGCAGGCAGGCAACGCGGCACGCTTATCAGTCATAGTTATAGATATGCATGCCTGCTCTCTCTCTCTCTCTCTCTCTCTCTCTCTCTCTATATATATATATATGTGTGTCTGTGTACGCGTGGGCGATTGCGCTAGCGTTCATGTATATATATATGTGTGTGTGTGTGAGTGTGCTTGCGTGGTGTATTGAGCGTGCGTGGTCAATTACGGTTCATTGTTCGTTTGCTTATGTTTTTTTTCATGGTGTGTTTGTGTGTTTGTGCGTGCGTGTTGCTTACCTTTTGCACCTTTTGTATGTAGAATTCTATAAAATATTTGTTATATACAATTCAATAATTAACTATATATTTATATATAAAAAAATCTTAAAAATATATCTATCTCTTTCTACATTTCTTTTTCTATCTACGCTGCTTTTGGAAACTAAATAAATAATAAAAAACAACTGCAATTAAAATACATTTATCTCTCTTATTATAATAATTATTCCAAAACAAAAGCTCTACTAAAAAAACTACAACTACAACCAGGTACTATATATAGATATATATGTGTATATGTGTATAATACAATATCAATATAAAATATAAATACAAATTCTTAGAAAACTTTAAACAAAATACACAAACTTTTATATTTTGTTTAGTTTTTCCCACAATTGATTTTTTTATGTTTATTGAGTTTTTTCTTTTTTTTTATGTAGTAATTTTCATTTTATTTTCTTTTCACATACATATTTTTTTTTTTATTTTTATATAGTAGAAAAACTGATTTCACCATATACACATTTATATATGCAGATATATACATATATATTTTTTGTTGTATTTAGAGTGTGTACACACTGTTCACAGTTGTCTGTCAGTTGAGTGACAGATTCATGTGTTGTCACTTAAAGCAACAAAAGAAAATAAATAAATAAAAAAAAGAAACATCTTAACTTAAGCACACAAAAAACACAATTCACAAAAACACTTTGCACAACAAATATGTATTAAAAAAAAAATATATATATATATATATATATATATATATATGTTTATACTTTATAGATCTGTAGCTCGTAGTTCGTCTAAATATTTAGATCATTACTTTCATCCACAAAAAAAAAAAAAAAAATGCAATGAAAATTCCAAAACTCATTCAGAGTTCAATCAACTTCAAAATTTCGCAATTTCACGCAATGTAAATCGATATAGAGAAGTATGATAAAAAATCTTTAACTTTGTCTGATTATATAGACACGTGGAGTATATAGAATTATAGTATATAGCAGAGTAAACGCTTTAAATAATAATAAAACAAAAAGAAAACATAAAAATTGAAATTTTGAAAATCTAAACACGAGGCTAAATACAAGAACAGCAACAAGACGAAAAGCAATAATTTTCTTCTTTTTTTTTTGGCATCTGTGCCAAAATGCTTGTGCCCATTGTGTCTAAACAACAACAACAAACATAACAGAGAAAAAGATTAAAAAAAAAGAAAATCAGAAAAGAAAATAAAATTTGAATTTTTACAAGAGATTTATCTACTCTTCTCTCTATATATACATATATATATATATACTATAAACAACAAATCGAACGTGAACAAACACATTTTCTATGATGAAAAATTCTAAAAATTCTTTTGTCTTATTTATGAATCATATTTCAATTTTTGAACACAGAAATAAAAAATAAAATAAATAAATAAATTATGATTAATTAGTTTTTTATAGAGCAAATTTATGAACAAATATTTCGGAAATATTTTTTTTTTTTATAAATTCTTTCTTTAAGTTTGCAATGATTTTTCTTACAGTGTATGTTAAGGCTTAGTTTTTATAGTTTCCCCTCTCTTAAAGACTATGGCATAGACAGCAGCTGTTCATAGATTTTGCAGGGAGTATTCTATAAATATAAACAAAAGATTCAAGCGGAAATTCATTGTTATTTTTAGATTTTCCAGTTTCAATTGTGAGTTTTGTTGGGGAAATGTTTGAAGTTGATGTTTTTAGTTTCATTTGAGACGAACTTGAAGTAGGAGTTCGAGATTTTCATTTTTATTTTCTATTTATTTGTCATTTTACAAGAGTTTTACTTAAAATGGAAGTTTTTACACGTATTTTTAATAAAACTGTTCGTAGCACAACAACAAAAACAACAAGAACAACAATTAGCACAAGGTGTTTGCATTATAAAATTATTGTTAATAATACAAATAATTCCCCAAAATGGAAAACTAATTTTTGGCTTTAAAATTTTTGCAGCTCAACAACAAACTCTGCACTGCCATCGCGTGTGGCGGCGCCCAAGCAACAGAATTATGTATCGGACATTAGCTCGCCATTGATACAGGTAAGCATTATATATACTATATATACATATATATTTATATAGTTTGCTAATTTAATTTGTTTGTATTTTTTGTAGGATGAAGGCGATAACAAAGTGTTGAAACTGCGTTTCGATGTCAGTCAATATGCGCCAGAGGAAATTGTTGTTAAAACTGTTGATCAGAAACTTTTGGTAAGTTACAAAGATATTGCTTATGATCATGAAGATAATAATTATAATTTCTCTTCTTCTCTATATATTTTAGGTGCATGCCAAGCATGAGGAAAAGTCAGACACAAAGAGCGTTTACAGGGAATATAATCGTGAATTTTTACTGCCCAAGGGTGTTAATCCTGAATCGATTCGTTCGTCCCTCAGCAAGGATGGTGTCCTCACCGTGGATGCTCCACTGCCAGCGCTTACAGCCGGTGAAACTTTAATTCCCATTGCGCACAAGTAAACCAATTTTTGGGAAGAATTTCACCCTCGCAGCACCTATCCCTACACCTCCACCCAAAAAAAAAAAACCCTCTACCACAATACCAATATTATTGTATCAACTGTGTCCAGAAGTGGAAGATGAAATGTTTGGATAAAATGGATTTCAATCTTACAACAACAACAACAACAACATATACAAAATATGATTTTTTTTTTTTGTTTTTTGGAAATTAAAAAATGATAAAGCCTAAAAAAATGATAATATTATACTGACTTACTACTCATACTTAACTGTAATAACTTAAGTGTAATGCAAATTATTATTAAATTTGATTAATTTAATTCATATTTATAATTCTCGCTATTAAATATTATTATTTTTTTTTCTTCTTGTACTTCACTTCAAAGTTGCAATGAATTTGGCAATTTTTAAGGATAGCTTCTTATGAAGTTGCTGAAGTTATGAAAAAGATGTGAGAGTTCTCCACCAACATTCAGTTCTTTATAGTTGGAATTTATATAGAGTTTATTTATATAGAGTTTATATAGTAACTTTAGAAATCGCATAGAACGTTTTTTCTAGATATTAGACATTATATCTATTTTCTAGACATTATATATGAATATTGCTCGATAATTGTTTTACAGGAAATTGCTTATTGATTTTTTTTTCTAATATCCAAGGAATATATTCTTCAACTTTCGGTATTAATATTGCTCAGAATTAGGTTTCCTTAAATTTTGTTTAGATTTCTTACCATATCTAACGAATATCTTTAACTTTAGATATAAATATGACTAAAAATTTGATTAGCTTGTTGATATTTTTCTAATATGCCAATAATTATTAATTAATTTTCTTGAAAATTTTTTATAGAAATTCTTCTAATATATAAGGAATATCTGTAGATATATAATTCAGATATAAATATTGCTCTGAATTAATATTTCTTGTAATTCCTTATAGATTTGTTTTTTCTAATATTCAAGGAATATATATTAAGGAATATTTGACTTTAAATAAGAATATTGCTCAGAATTTCAGAATTTGCTCAGAATTTTCTTTATAGATGTCTACTCTAAGACTCTGGGAATTATGTATCATGTATCGGAGTAGGCTTATTCAGTTAAAGCATTATATTTATCAGATTAATATATCTGTTTTCGGATCTAAATTTTTTTCGATTAAAATAGACATTAAATTTTACTTATGCAATAGATTAAAATTGATATAGAAATAGAAATTCATCGTAGATCAGCAAAAAAATTTATAATAGCCCGAGTTCATGAGTAAAGAGTACACTTTTCTGTGTGCTCTCTCTCTCTTTCTCTCTCTATCTATCTATCTCACACATACTTTTCTTTTTGGTGTTCTTGATTCTTTCTCGCTCTGTTTGGTTGTGATTGTGATTGTCAGCATGTATCAAGCTATTGCTGACTCGCTCTAATTGTGCTGTGTTGCTTAATAAGTTGATTAATTGTGTGACTATCGATAGATAGACAAATCGATATCAGGGTTTTCAATGTCATGTATGTTTTTGTTTTTGTTTTTTTGTTTTTTTTTTGCTAATATTTTTTTTTTGATTTTTTTTTTTTTTTAATATATTTAAATTTTAGTAAATTTTTATTCCATCTCCCTTTTCCCGCTTTTCCACCTATATGAGTAATATAGGAGTTTAGAATGCCGCGGAAACCTGACGAATTGTTTCAACGGACTGATAAGGATGATGATCCTTTACATTTAACTAAATCCTTACTTAATGAAGATCCACGCTATCGGATTAAGCCAATGCAACAAGTGATATCAGCATTAATCGGTGGATTGATAACAACATTTGTAGGTAAGTTAGTTGATTGATAATCATGATCCTGATGATGACTACGATAGGATAATATATGATGGCACCATTTAACATTTAGTGACACCATTGGAAGTTATCAAGACCCGTGTACAAAGTCAGAGTGCGTCGCGTAAACATCGTGTAGTTTCCAGATTATGCTATGTATTTCATAATGGACTCATGACGCATGTCTGTAAGCCAAATTCTCCTAACTGTCGGTTATCTGACCACAACATGCAGACCACCACGAATTTACGTCCAGTTCGCGGTGCTATGGTCAGTTCATCATTATAGATTTGTTTATCTTTCAAAGCAGTTTCCTATTTTCCCCTTTCCCCCCATTTCTCTCTCTATTGTTAGGATGCTTTCGCCAAAATCATTTGCACTAATGGGATTTCAGGACTTTGGTCAGGTCTAAGTCCAACGCTTGTCTCTGCGCTGCCATCAACAATTATTTATTTTCTAACCTATGAATATTTAAAGCAAACATTATCCCAGTTTTCAAGCGATGCAGCTTCTCAGCTAACTCCAAAACAGACAAGCAACCAATTAACATCAACACCAGCAGCGATAAATCAGGCAGCAGCCATACCGTTACCATCATTAGTACCAATGGTATCTGGTGTTTGTGCTCGAACTGTTGTTGTTACGGCAATAACACCGCTTGAAATGATTCGCATCAACATGCAGACGGGACATTTTACATATTCGGAGATGTGGACAGCATTACGATCGTTGGTTAAGACACGTGGAATACTTGGACTTTGGAGTGGTTGGCCGCCAACTGTTATGCGAGATGCACCATTTTCGGGTACCTATTGGGCTGCTTATGAGTCTATCAAATGTGTCTTTAAAGTTAGAGAGCCAACATTTTGGTTTAGCTTCTTTTCGGGTGCTGTTTCCGGCACGGTGCGTTTCCGGTTTCCCCTATTATATCATACTATAAAAATAAATCATTATTTTTATACCCGATACCCATACGTAACCATGATGTAGGCGAATATCTGACGAACTGTGCAAATGTGGAAGTTATAAAAATTTTAATTTTTTTATTATGGGTACCGGGTATCATATAGTCGTTCACAATCGACTTTAACTTTCCTACATATTTTATTTACATATAGTTATCATTATTATTATTATTCTGTTAGTTGGCTACTTTAGTAACGATGCCCTTTGATTTGGTAACAACACATACACAAATTGAATTGGGACAAGATGTTCTCACAAATTCATCGAATATATCACAAAATAATAATAACTTAAAGGCAACATCAACATCATCATCATCATCGTCATCGTCTTCATCATCATCTACAGCTGAGTCGCCGCCGAGAGCAGTAAAAAAACCATCGGTTATATCGCGAATCAGCAACATTTATCGTCAACAGGGAATTAAAGGTCTTTATATTGGTATTATGCCACGCATGTTGCGTGTAGTTCCAGCATGCGCTATTATGATATCTGCATTTGAGTATAGTAAATCATATTTTTTTCACTATAATCTCGGTCTGCAAGATGCTGGTATGTAAATTAATTAATATTTATATTATTTAACATACGGTCGCATAACGATAATTGCGCGCATAATCGCGTTTGATTTCATTATATCGATAATTGTGGGGAAAAACAGCTGTTTTGTCAGTTGGAATTGCCAACAGCTGTTTTGAACTATCGATAAAGAGCCGCATTTGTGCAAATACACATTGGGAAAGCTTTTATTATAATTTGATTTTTTTATTTTTGGGGCATACAACGCCTTCACATTGCCGCAACTATATTAATGGCAATAAGCGAACAAGAGGAATTACTGCTAACTAATAAAATACATATACGCACACGTACCTTTTTATTTGTATAGAATATAATAAAAGAACAGCAAAAGAGAAGCGCGCGCTAAATAATGGCAGAATTAGATCAAACTGAAAGAAAATATGGAATATTAACAGCAGCAGACAACAAACAGTTATCATCATCAAAATTCACAATGACAGATCCAAGATTTCGTATACGTCCAATGCAACAAGTTGTATCTGCATGCACTGGCGCCATGATAACCGCTTGCTTTAGTAAGTGATAAAAATCTTTGAATATACATATATACTATGTATTTGTATGTATTGCATGTGTTATGCTGATAATTTCATCATAATTTCATAGTGACACCGTTGGATGTGATTAAAACACGTTTGCAGGCACAACAATCCGCATTATTATCGAATAAATGTTTTCTCTATTGTAATGGACTCATGGATCATATTTGCCCTTGTGGACCCAATACGCCGCCGCCCAGAGCAACAGCTAGAGCTATGCATAGCACAACAACAGCAGCATCATTTAGTAAGCTAAAACCAGCTGTGGCTGCCACCGTTGCTGCTTCTTCAACATCAGCTGCTGCTGCTGCCTCCACCGCCGCCGCAACCACAACCCATTTTACAGGAACTATTGTATGTACAGTTAATAAAAGATCTGCATATATGTATATAACACTTAGTTCTTTATAGGATGCATTCATTAAAATAAGCCGTGCTGAGGGTATTGGTTCGCTATGGTCTGGTCTCAGTCCAACACTAATCTCAGCTCTACCATCAACAATCATTTATTTTGTGGCCTACGAACAGTTTCGTGCACGTTTCATTGATCTACACTACAAGTATCTGTCGCCAGTTGAAAGTTCACCCCATAGCAGCCGTAACATTCCAATGCTTGTGCCATTGCTTGCTGGTGTCTCGGCACGCATTTTGGCTGTAACATTTGTCAGTCCCATTGAATTGATTCGCACGAAAATGCAATCACAGAAGATGACAAATGCTGAAATGTTTGGTACAGTGCGTCAAGTGATGCAATCGCAGGGTATACTTGGACTTTGGCGTGGTTTGCCACCAACAATATTACGTGATGTACCATTTTCGGGCATTTATTGGACCTGCTACGAGTACCTGAAAAGTAAATTTAATGTAGTTGAACCGACATTTGGTTTTAGTTTTATGGCTGGTGCCATATCAGGATCGGTAAGGATTAAAAATAATAATTTAAAAAAATATATATATTTTTATTTTTCTTATTATTATTTATAATTTTTTATATACTTATAATTTATTATTTATTTTATTATTTATATATTATTACTTAATATTATTTATAATAATATATACAATATATAATGATTATTATTATTTTATTTAAATAATTTTTGAATTTAAATTTAAATTTTTTTTTAACAAAAAATATTTTTTTTTATTATTATTTATATTATACATTATTATTATTTATTATATAACAATTATTATTTTATTTATATAATAATTTTTAATGTATTATTTTATAATTTTTATATTATATAATGATTTTTTTTGTAGGTTGCTGCAACAATAACGACACCATTTGATGTTATTAAAACACATGAACAAATTGAATTTGGCGAAAAATTTATATTCACAGGTAAATTTTAATTCATTCGCTTATATAATTTTTATATATAATATCAACAATTAATTTATGCTTTTTTTTACAAAAGATAATCCAGCAAAATCAATGCCAACAAAATCAATTGGTGAACGTTTATCAACCATATATCGTTTAAATGGTTTAAAGGGTATCTTTTCGGGTCTGGGTCCACGTTTGTTTAAAGTGGCGCCAGCGTGTGCAATTATGATATCAACATTTGAATATAGTAAATCATTTTTTTATCATTACAATGTTGATCAACATAATCTAGCGTTGCTCGCTAGCAACACAAATACCGTAAACAATGGAAACTAAAACTAAATGTTAATAATTTCTGATGATAAAATTTTCAAGCTGTAAATAGTGTAAAGAAAATAGGAAAAAAAAATTATTATCATTGACAACAAGATGTGTGTGCTGCTGCTGTACAACATTAATAATAATAATAATAATCAAAATAAACAACAAAAAAAATATATTATTGATAATTTGTAAATTTATGAGTGAAATAAAATTACTGTTTTTTTTTAAATTCTCGATTATTATTATTATTATTAATGTTGTACAGCAGCAGCACACACATCTTGTTGTCAATGATAATAATTTTTTTTTCCTATTTTCTTTACACTATTTACAGCTTGAAAATTTTATCATCAGAAATTATTAACATTTAGTTTTAGTTTCCATTGTTTACGGTATTTGTGTTGCTAGCGAGCAACGCTAGATTATGTTGATCAACATTGTAATGATAAAAAAATGATTTACTATATTCAAATGTTGATATCATAATTGCACACGCTGGCGCCACTTTAAACAAACGTGGACCCAGACCCGAAAAGATACCCTTTAAACCATTTAAACGATATATGGTTGATAAACGTTCACCAATTGATTTTGTTGGCATTGATTTTGCTGGATTATCTTTTGTAAAAAAAAAGCATAAATTAATTGTTGATATTATATATAAAAATTATATAAGCGAATGAATTAAAATTTACCTGTGAATATAAATTTTTCGCCAAATTCAATTTGTTCATGTGTTTTAATAACATCAAATGGTGTCGTTATTGTTGCAGCAACCTACAAAAAAAATCATTATATAATATAAAAATTATAAAATAATACATTAAAAATTATTATATAAATAAAATAATAATTGTTATATAATAAATAATAATAATGTATAATATAAATAATAATAAAAAAAAATATTTTTTGTTAAAAAAAAATTAAAATTTAAATTCAAAAATTATTTAAATAAAATAATAATAATCATTATATATTGTATATATTATTATAAATAATATTAAGTAATAATATATAAATAATAAAATAAATAATAAATTATAAGTATATAAAAAATTATAAATAATAATAAGAAAAATAAAAATATATATATTTTTTTAAATTATTATTTTTAATGCTTACCGATCCTGATATGGCACCAGCCATAAAACTAAAACCAAATGTCGGTTCAACTACATTAAATTTACTTTTCAGGTACTCGTAGCAGGTCCAATAAATGCCCGAAAATGGTACATCACGTAATATTGTTGGTGGCAAACCACGCCAAAGTCCAAGTATACCCTGCGATTGCATCACTTGACGCACTGTACCAAACATTTCAGCATTTGTCATCTTCTGTGATTGCATTTTCGTGCGAATCAATTCAATGGGACTGACAAATGTTACAGCCAAAATGCGTGCCGAGACACCAGCAAGCAATGGCACAAGCATTGGAATGTTACGGCTGCTATGGGGTGAACTTTCAACTGGCGACAGATACTTGTAGTGTAGATCAATGAAACGTGCACGAAACTGTTCGTAGGCCACAAAATAAATGATTGTTGATGGTAGAGCTGAGATTAGTGTTGGACTGAGACCAGACCATAGCGAACCAATACCCTCAGCACGGCTTATTTTAATGAATGCATCCTATAAAGAACTAAGTGTTATATACATATATGCAGATCTTTTATTAACTGTACATACAATAGTTCCTGTAAAATGGGTTGTGGTTGCGGCGGCGGTGGAGGCAGCAGCAGCAGCTGATGTTGAAGAAGCAGCAACGGTGGCAGCCACAGTTGGTTTTAGCTTACTAAATGATGCTGCTGTTGTTGTGCTATGCATAGCTCTAGCTGTTGCTCTGGGCGGCGGCGTATTGGGTCCACAAGGGCAAATATGATCCATGAGTCCATTACAATAGAGAAAACATTTATTCGATAATAATGCGGATTGTTGTGCCTGCAAACGTGTTTTAATCACATCCAACGGTGTCACTATGAAATTATGATGAAATTATCAGCATAACACATGCAATACATACAAATACATAGTATATATGTATATTCAAAGATTTTTATCACTTACTAAAGCAAGCGGTTATCATGGCGCCAGTGCATGCAGATACAACTTGTTGCATTGGACGTATACGAAATCTTGGATCTGTCATTGTGAATTTTGATGATGATAACTGTTTGTTGTCTGCTGCTGTTAATATTCCATATTTTCTTTCAGTTTGATCTAATTCTGCCATTATTTAGCGCGCGCTTCTCTTTTGCTGTTCTTTTATTATATTCTATACAAATAAAAAGGTACGTGTGCGTATATGTATTTTATTAGTTAGCAGTAATTCCTCTTGTTCGCTTATTGCCATTAATATAGTTGCGGCAATGTGAAGGCGTTGTATGCCCCAAAAATAAAAAAATCAAATTATAATAAAAGCTTTCCCAATGTGTATTTGCACAAATGCGGCTCTTTATCGATAGTTCAAAACAGCTGTTGGCAATTCCAACTGACAAAACAGCTGTTTTTCCCCACAATTATCGATATAATGAAATCAAACGCGATTATGCGCGCAATTATCGTTATGCGACCGTATGTTAAATAATATAAATATTAATTAATTTACATACCAGCATCTTGCAGACCGAGATTATAGTGAAAAAAATATGATTTACTATACTCAAATGCAGATATCATAATAGCGCATGCTGGAACTACACGCAACATGCGTGGCATAATACCAATATAAAGACCTTTAATTCCCTGTTGACGATAAATGTTGCTGATTCGCGATATAACCGATGGTTTTTTTACTGCTCTCGGCGGCGACTCAGCTGTAGATGATGATGAAGACGATGACGAAGATGATGATGATGTTGATGTTGCCTTTAAGTTATTATTATTTTGTGATATATTCGATGAATTTGTGAGAACATCTTGTCCCAATTCAATTTGTGTATGTGTTGTTACCAAATCAAAGGGCATCGTTACTAAAGTAGCCAACTAACAGAATAATAATAATAATGATAACTATATGTAAATAAAATATGTAGGAAAGTTAAAGTCGATTGTGAACGACTATATGATACCCGGTACCCATAATAAAAAAATTAAAATTTTTATAACTTCCACATTTGCACAGTTCGTCAGATATTCGCCTACATCATGGTTACGTATGGGTATCGGGTATAAAAATAATGATTTATTTTTATAGTATGATATAATAGGGGAAACCGGAAACGCACCGTGCCGGAAACAGCACCCGAAAAGAAGCTAAACCAAAATGTTGGCTCTCTAACTTTAAAGACACATTTGATAGACTCATAAGCAGCCCAATAGGTACCCGAAAATGGTGCATCTCGCATAACAGTTGGCGGCCAACCACTCCAAAGTCCAAGTATTCCACGTGTCTTAACCAACGATCGTAATGCTGTCCACATCTCCGAATATGTAAAATGTCCCGTCTGCATGTTGATGCGAATCATTTCAAGCGGTGTTATTGCCGTAACAACAACAGTTCGAGCACAAACACCAGATACCATTGGTACTAATGATGGTAACGGTATGGCTGCTGCCTGATTTATCGCTGATGGTGTTGATGTTAATTGGTTGCTTGTCTGTTTTGGAGTTAGCTGAGAAGCTGCATCGCTTGAAAACTGGGATAATGTTTGCTTTAAATATTCATAGGTTAGAAAATAAATAATTGTTGATGGCAGCGCAGAGACAAGCGTTGGACTTAGACCTGACCAAAGTCCTGAAATCCCATTAGTGCAAATGATTTTGGCGAAAGCATCCTAACAATAGAGAGAGAAATGGGGGGAAAGGGGAAAATAGGAAACTGCTTTGAAAGATAAACAAATCTATAATGATGAACTGACCATAGCACCGCGAACTGGACGTAAATTCGTGGTGGTCTGCATGTTGTGGTCAGATAACCGACAGTTAGGAGAATTTGGCTTACAGACATGCGTCATGAGTCCATTATGAAATACATAGCATAATCTGGAAACTACACGATGTTTACGCGACGCACTCTGACTTTGTACACGGGTCTTGATAACTTCCAATGGTGTCACTAAATGTTAAATGGTGCCATCATATATTATCCTATCGTAGTCATCATCAGGATCATGATTATCAATCAACTAACTTACCTACAAATGTTGTTATCAATCCACCGATTAATGCTGATATCACTTGTTGCATTGGCTTAATCCGATAGCGTGGATCTTCATTAAGTAAGGATTTAGTTAAATGTAAAGGATCATCATCCTTATCAGTCCGTTGAAACAATTCGTCAGGTTTCCGCGGCATTCTAAACTCCTATATTACTCATATAGGTGGAAAAGCGGGAAAAGGGAGATGGAATAAAAATTTACTAAAATTTAAATATATTAAAAAAAAAAAAAAAAATCAAAAAAAAAATATTAGCAAAAAAAAAAACAAAAAAACAAAAACAAAAACATACATGACATTGAAAACCCTGATATCGATTTGTCTATCTATCGATAGTCACACAATTAATCAACTTATTAAGCAACACAGCACAATTAGAGCGAGTCAGCAATAGCTTGATACATGCTGACAATCACAATCACAACCAAACAGAGCGAGAAAGAATCAAGAACACCAAAAAGAAAAGTATGTGTGAGATAGATAGATAGAGAGAGAAAGAGCGAGAGAGCACACAGAAAAGTGTACTCTTTACTCATGAACTCGGGCTATTATAAATTTTTTTGCTGATCTACGATGAATTTCTATTTCTATATCAATTTTAATCTATTGCATAAGTAAAATTTAATGTCTATTTTAATCGAAAAAAATTTAGATCCGAAAACAGATATATTAATCTGATAAATATAATGCTTTAACTGAATAAGCCTACTCCGATACATGATACATAATTCCCAGAGTCTTAGAGTAGACATCTATAAAGAAAATTCTGAGCAAATTCTGAAATTCTGAGCAATATTCTTACTTAAAGTCAAATATTCCTTAATATATATTCCTTGAATATTAGAAAAAACAAATCTATAAGGAATTACAAGAAATATTAATTCAGAGCAATATTTATATCTGAATTATATATCTACAGATATTCCTTATATATTAAAAGAATTTCTATAAAAAATTTTCAGGAAAATTAATTAATAATTATTGGCATATTAGAAAAATATCAACAAGCTAATCAAATTTTTAGTCATATTTATATCTAAAGTTAAAGATATTCGTTAGATATGGTAAGAAATCTAAACAAAATTTAAGGAAACCTAATTCTGAGCAATATTAATACCGAAAGTTGAAGAATATATTCCTTGGATATTAGAAAAAAAAATCAATAAGCAATTTCCTGTAAAACAATTATCGAGCAATATTCATATATAATGTCTAGAAAATAGATATAATGTCTAATATCTAGAAAAAACGTTCTATGCGATTTCTAAAGTTACTATATAAACTCTATATAAATAAACTCTATATAAATTCCAACTATAAAGAACTGAATGTTGGTGGAGAACTCTCACATCTTTTTCATAACTTCAGCAACTTCATAAGAAGCTATCCTTAAAAATTGCCAAATTCATTGCAACTTTGAAGTGAAGTACAAGAAGAAAAAAAAATAATAATATTTAATAGCGAGAATTATAAATATGAATTAAATTAATCAAATTTAATAATAATTTGCATTACACTTAAGTTATTACAGTTAAGTATGAGTAGTAAGTCAGTATAATATTATCATTTTTTTAGGCTTTATCATTTTTTAATTTCCAAAAAACAAAAAAAAAAAAATCATATGTTGTATATGTTGTTGTTGTTGTTGTTGTAAGATTGAAATCCATTTTATCCAAACATTTCATCTTCCACTTCTGGACACAGTTGATACAATAATATTGGTATTGTGGTAGAGGGTTTTTTTTTTTTGGGTGGAGGTGTAGGGATAGGTGCTGCGAGGGTGAAATTCTTCCCAAAAATTGGTTTACTTGTGCGCAATGGGAATTAAAGTTTCACCGGCTGTAAGCGCTGGCAGTGGAGCATCCACGGTGAGGACACCATCCTTGCTGAGGGACGAACGAATCGATTCAGGATTAACACCCTTGGGCAGTAAAAATTCACGATTATATTCCCTGTAAACGCTCTTTGTGTCTGACTTTTCCTCATGCTTGGCATGCACCTAAAATATATAGAGAAGAAGAGAAATTATAATTATTATCTTCATGATCATAAGCAATATCTTTGTAACTTACCAAAAGTTTCTGATCAACAGTTTTAACAACAATTTCCTCTGGCGCATATTGACTGACATCGAAACGCAGTTTCAACACTTTGTTATCGCCTTCATCCTACAAAAAATACAAACAAATTAAATTAGCAAACTATATAAATATATATGTATATATAGTATATATAATGCTTACCTGTATCAATGGCGAGCTAATGTCCGATACATAATTCTGTTGCTTGGGCGCCGCCACACGCGATGGCAGTGCAGAGTTTGTTGTTGAGCTGCAAAAATTTTAAAGTCAAAAATTAGTTTTCCATTTTGGGGAATTATTTGTATTATTAACAATAATTCTATAATGCAAACACCTTGTGCTAGTTGTTGTTCTTGTTGTTTTTGTTGTTGTGCTACGAACAGTTTTATTAAAAATACGTGTAAAAACTTCCATTTTAAGTAAACAAGAGTTTTAAAATGACAAATAAATAGAAAATAAAAATGAAAATCTCGAACTCCTACTTCAAGTTCGTCTCAAATGAAACTAAAAACATCAACTTCAAACATTTCCCCAACAAAACTCACAATTGAAACTGGAAAATCTAAAAATAACAATGAATTTCCGCTTGAATCTTTTGTT
The DNA here is from genome assembly GCA_037044475.1 of Zaprionus obscuricornis. NCBI lineage: Eukaryota > Metazoa > Arthropoda > Insecta > Diptera > Drosophilidae > Zaprionus > Zaprionus obscuricornis. The sequence continues at coordinate 3,074 of JBAMBR010005357.1, read as the reverse complement.
TATATTTATAGAATACTCCCTGCAAAATCTATGAACAGCTGCTGTCTATGCCATAGTCTTTAAGAGAGGGGAAACTATAAAAACTAAGCCTTAACATACACTGTAAGAAAAATCATTGCAAACTAAAAGAAAGAATTTATAAAAAAAAAAAATATTTCCGAAATATTTGTTCATAAATTTGCTCTATAAAAAACTAATTAATCATAATTTATTTATTTATTTTATTTTTTATTTCTGTGTTCAAAAATTGAAATATGATTCATAAATAAGACAAAAGAATTTTTAGAATTTTTCATCATAGAAAATGTGTTTGTTCACGTTCGATTTGTTGTTTATAGTATATATATATATATGTATATATAGAGAGAAGAGTAGATAAATCTCTTGTAAAAATTCAAATTTTATTTTCTTTTCTGATTTTCTTTTTTTTTAATCTTTTTCTCTGTTATGTTTGTTGTTGTTGTTTAGACACAATGGGCACAAGCATTTTGGCACAGATGCCAAAAAAAAAAAGAAGAAAATTATTGCTTTTCGTCTTGTTGCTGTTCTTGTATTTAGCCTCGTGTTTAGATTTTCAAAATTTCAATTTTTATGTTTTCTTTTTGTTTTATTATTATTTAAAGCGTTTACTCTGCTATATACTATAATTCTATATACTCCACGTGTCTATATAATCAGACAAAGTTAAAGATTTTTTATCATACTTCTCTATATCGATTTACATTGCGTGAAATTGCGAAATTTTGAAGTTGATTGAACTCTGAATGAGTTTTGGAATTTTCATTGCATTTTTTTTTTTTTTTTGTGGATGAAAGTAATGATCTAAATATTTAGACGAACTACGAGCTACAGATCTATAAAGTATAAACATATATATATATATATATATATATATATATATTTTTTTTTAATACATATTTGTTGTGCAAAGTGTTTTTGTGAATTGTGTTTTTTGTGTGCTTAAGTTAAGATGTTTCTTTTTTTTATTTATTTATTTTCTTTTGTTGCTTTAAGTGACAACACATGAATCTGTCACTCAACTGACAGACAACTGTGAACAGTGTGTACACACTCTAAATACAACAAAAAATATATATGTATATATCTGCATATATAAATGTGTATATGGTGAAATCAGTTTTTCTACTATATAAAAATAAAAAAAAAAATATGTATGTGAAAAGAAAATAAAATGAAAATTACTACATAAAAAAAAAGAAAAAACTCAATAAACATAAAAAAATCAATTGTGGGAAAAACTAAACAAAATATAAAAGTTTGTGTATTTTGTTTAAAGTTTTCTAAGAATTTGTATTTATATTTTATATTGATATTGTATTATACACATATACACATATATATCTATATATAGTACCTGGTTGTAGTTGTAGTTTTTTTAGTAGAGCTTTTGTTTTGGAATAATTATTATAATAAGAGAGATAAATGTATTTTAATTGCAGTTGTTTTTTATTATTTATTTAGTTTCCAAAAGCAGCGTAGATAGAAAAAGAAATGTAGAAAGAGATAGATATATTTTTAAGATTTTTTTATATATAAATATATAGTTAATTATTGAATTGTATATAACAAATATTTTATAGAATTCTACATACAAAAGGTGCAAAAGGTAAGCAACACGCACGCACAAACACACAAACACACCATGAAAAAAAACATAAGCAAACGAACAATGAACCGTAATTGACCACGCACGCTCAATACACCACGCAAGCACACTCACACACACACACATATATATATACATGAACGCTAGCGCAATCGCCCACGCGTACACAGACACACATATATATATATATAAAGAGAGAGAGAGAGAGAGAGAGAAAGAGCAGGCATGCATATCTATAACTATGACTGATAAGCGTGCCGCGTTGCCTGCCTGCCAGCCTGCTTGACAAATCAAATTGTAAAACGTGCCCTTAAAGTCGACCTTTGCTGCTGCCAACGTGCAACTTTTAAATGCAACCCAATAAAATCAAAAACAACAACAAAACGATAATGCATAGTAAAAGGAAATGCGCTACACCTCCCCTACACACACTTATACAACTCCCACTCTATCTCGGTCTTCGTCCCACACTCAGCGTCTGTCTGTCTGTCAGTCAGTCTGTCGCTTCTTAAGAAGAAGGAAGTTAAAGCACCTGCCGGAACAGCAGCAGCATTTGGCGCTTACTTGCAGAGACACGCACAAACACTTAAATAGCAGACAAGCATTACGCTCACTCACACACACATACATGCATGTGTCTCTTCACACGCATGCAAACGTTGTTCGCTCTCAGCCTTAGCGCTCGCCCCTTTCAATCTCTCGCACTTCTTCCGCTCTCTTTCTCGCTCACCGTTGCTTATAATGATGATGTCATGCATATTTTTTTTCGTTATTGTTATTGAACAACAAAACAAAAAAAAAAGCTCTGCGCGCAGCAACCAAACAACACAAAAGAAAATAACCAACGGCAAAATGACAACAACAAGAAAAAACACACGACGCGTCACACACACACTCAAACGCACACACAGACATAATATACATCAAGTATCAAGTATCGTTGAGTTGAGATTGCAAAGTAGAAAAGAAAATAAACGAAACGAAATGAAATGAAACTAAACGAAATTCGATAATCGATAACCAATTGCAGCTGATGTGATCAGTAGCAAAGATCGCAAGTGTCATAGATTGAGGAATCTGTGTGCGCTTACGAAACGTTCAAAAATTTGCATGTTATCATCATTATGATTCTCATTATAATCATCATCGACATCGACATTGAAGACATGAACATAATTTCCCAAAGGTTAAGAGCTTCTGAGCAGCATCATCTATCATATCACACCTAAATACATTTGCTGCTGCCACACACACATTTATTTATGTACATATATGAAATATTTAGCAGACATATTCGAATGTGTGCACAGCATTTATTGTAAATATTTATATTTGCGCGCAAAGAGAATAAAAAAAAAGTATAAAGTATAAATTATATACAAATTTGGATGGGGCGACTTTGAGATCATCGTGCAATTCATAAAACATTTACGAAATACAACAATGT